>VZRF01003101.1:0-198763 GCA_013396875.1 Vireo altiloquus
ATGGGTATACTACTTCCTTTCAATAACTTATCCCAATTACATTTCTGTTCAGCCCACACAGCAGCTACTTGTATCTTTTCGAACCTTTTTTAATTATTCCGACTTGTGGGTTTCTGCCTGTCTTTGTGTTTTTTATTGTATAAAAATTGCCAATTTCAGGAACAGCTTCTTCATCTACCTGAAAGTAAAAATTGACAGGATTGTGCCATGGCTCTTGTTGGGGTCAGAGATTTTCCCCTTGGTTATCGGAATTCTTCTCTATGATTTTGCTGATAAAGCCCAATGTAACAATTCCACTGGTCCAGGAAATTTATGGAAAGGGAATATCAAGATAGATAAGCAGTTTCTCCCTCTTTATATTGTCATTGGCCTGGGTTTTTTCACTTCAGTCACGGCAGTCTTCTCTTCTGCCCTTCTCCTTCTCTTTTCTCTTTGGAGACACAAACGCAAGATGCAGACAAACTCCATGAACAACCTCAGCGTGGACGTCCACATCAGAGCCATGAAATCTATTCTTTCCTTCTTTATAATGTACAACATCAACTTCATCTTTTTTATTGTTACAATGATTCATTCAGGAAAGAGGGGCACTCCCGAGAAGTTTATTATTTATGTATTTCTGTTTGCTTTTCCGGGTCTTCATTCCATTATTCTGATTCTCAGCAATCCCAAGCTGGAAAAAACACTGTTAAGGATTCTGCCGTGTGTGAAGTGCAAGGTTTGCATGAAGTAGGAACTGCGATAAAAGCTGGAGCCCTTGTAAAATGTTGAACTTTCACTACAGAAAACAAGAAATGTAATTTCTAATACAACTCTCCAGCCATTGTCCATGATAAAGATGTTCACTCTTCGCTAGGTTAAGAAACTTCATTCAATTTCTTTGAACAATATTATTGCAACTTAAATTTGTATTATTATTGTTCAGTTTAGATAACTCTTGGAGCCCAATTATTGTCATGACAGATTAATTTAGACTCAATATAAGGGCTGAAAGCAAAAAAGTTATAACAATACTGCAAACCTGCCACAAATGCTTTAGTATTTTCTGATTGAAATGGCTGCAATAAACAGGTTTATCTCTATTTTGGTTTACCTTTCTTTCTGCTCTGGCCCTGTGCTGTGTGATATATTATGGCTGTATCACCGTCTGGCAGTGGCTGACAGCCCTGTGTGAACACACTGACCCCTGTCACTCACCAGAGGTGGTCACTGACGCACAAAGAGCGAGGCAGGAACGGACCCAGGGTGCTCAGGGGGTGCAGAGCCCCCTTCCCACACCAGCCCTGCGTGTCCTCTCTGCCCCACTGCCTGCAAGGACAGGATTCCCTGCTCTGTGTGACTGCTCTCCCGGCCTGCCTTGACTGGGTGATGAGATTGGCTTTTCCCAGTGGACTCTGGAGGAGTCTGTGGAGAGTAACACAGTGAGACAGCTGTGCCCTGCAGCCCATGGAGGTCCTTGGCAGAAAGGAGACCCACCTACAACCCCTGGAGAACCCCACAGCACAGTAGCTGTGGTGGGTGTATCCTGAAACGTCCCTCCCATGAGAGGGACCTACCCTGGAGCAGGAAAAGCGTGCGAGGAATGAGTGGAAGAGACAATTTACCATTAACTGACTGCAACCCCCATTCCCCATCCCTCTGCACTGATGTAGTGAAGGAGGTAGAGAATCTGGGATGTTGATCCTAGGAAGAATGGGAGGGTGGAGGCAAGGGGTTTTAGTTTTGTCTTTGTTCTTCATCTTCCTACTCTATTTTCAATAGGAAAATAAATTAAATTCATTTTTCCCTTGTAAAGTCTGTTTTGTCTATTTGAGTACCTGGTGAGTGATCTCCCTGCCTTTATCTCAATCCATGAGCTTTTCCATCCTATTTTCCACCCTCTCTTTATGGGTGACAGTGAAGTAGCAGTTGGGTGGGGGTCTGGCTGCTGCCCAAGGTCAGCTCTCCATAGCAGGCCATTTATAAATAAGACTTCCAGCATGAACAGAAGAGAACCTGAATTGACCATTTCTGTCACCAGTCCAGGTCCAGAGGCAGATCTTAAGCATCTCTTCTGGACACATCTCCCTAGGGAAAGGCCTGGAAAGGACACGTACCACCACATCTCCCTTCCTTCCCTGCTGTGCTCTAGTCTTCCTGACTCCATCCCTACATATCCAAACCATATCCCTGGATGCTCCCCAGGTCACATGTCCCTGCTCCCACTGGCTGTGAATTTCCTCCTTATCCTCTGTTTGAGGAGAAAATGCTTGCTCAGCTTTGCAGCTCCCAGACTCTTGAAATAAGAGGACAGTGACTCCTTGACTCTGCTTTCCTGCGTGCACACCGCACTCTCCGTGAGCATCGTATGTGTCCAAGGGCAAGAAGGGGATTCATGCAGCAAAACTGAAAAGCAAATGAAACACCAGCAGTCCAGAGAGATGGACAAAACCAGGCCAAGTCTAATGTATGTACCACAGGGATTCCATAAAGAAAATCCTATTTCCCAGGGTGTCAGGATAGAGGAAATGGTAAATTTCCCTCTGTGGGACGTTTTTCTCAGAACATTCCTATCCAGATGTTAATGACCTGGAGTACTGTGTGCACATTTGGTCACCACAACATAAAATGATATTAAACTGATGAAGAGTGTCCAAAGGAAGGTAACTAAGATTGAAGACTCTGGAGATGAAGCCATATGAGGAGTGTCTGAGGTCACTCGGTCTGTTCAGCCTGGAGGAGAGTGAGGGGAGACCTCACTGCAGTTACAACTTCCTCATGAGGGGAAGAGGAGGGGCAGGCACTGATCTCTGCTCTGTGGTGACCAGTGACAGGACCCGAGGGAATGGCCTGGAGCTGTGTCAGGGGATGTTTAGGGTGGATATTAGGAAAAGGTTCTTCACTCAGAGGGTGGCTGGGCACTGGAACAGGCTCCCCAGGGAAGTGGTCACAGCACCAGCCTGACAGAGCTGAAGAAGTGTTTGCACATTGCTCTCAGGCACAAGGTGGGATTCTTGGGAATGGTGCTGAGCAGGGCCAGGAGTTGGACTCAGTGATCCTTGTGGGTCCCTTCCAACTCAGCTTATTCTGTGATTTCGTGAATAAGCTTGTGCATTGGAGCTGAAACACAGGTGTAATGGATGTGGACAGAATTTGGGCAATTAATAGCCTAACTAACAAAGGTTAATCATCTGGGGTTTCTCCATGGCATAAAAGGAAAAAGCTGAAATACAGGTGTAATGGATTTTTGGACAGAATTTAGGCAGCTCATGGCCTAATTAACTGGCTAACTAACACTAATCATCTGGGATTCACCATGTCATAAGAAAAGAAAGAAACAGATTCTGCAGAGGGAAGAGGTTCAACCTGAATCAAGCTCTGATGGCAGCAATTTAGTACCTGTGTGATGTGACTCACATCTCAATACAGCTGTGTGTCCATCCAGATGGAGAAACATTGGGGTCTGGTGCCACTGGAGATGCACAAGGGCATCCAAAATACGCACCTGGGCTGTGNGCCTGCAAGGACAGGATTCCCTGCTCTGTGTGACTGCTCTCCCGGCCTGCCTTGACTGGGTGATGAGATTGGCTTTTCCCAGTGGACTCTGGAGGAGTCTGTGGAGAGTAACACAGTGAGACAGCTGTGCCCTGCAGCCCATGGAGGTCCTTGGCAGAAAGGAGACCCACCTACAACCCCTGGAGAACCCCACAGCACAGTAGCTGTGGTGGGTGTATCCTGAAACGTCCCTCCCATGAGAGGGACCTACCCTGGAGCAGGAAAAGCGTGCGAGGAATGAGTGGAAGAGACAATTTACCATTAACTGACTGCAACCCCCATTCCCCATCCCTCTGCACTGATGTAGTGAAGGAGGTAGAGAATCTGGGATGTTGATCCTAGGAAGAATGGGAGGGTGGAGGCAAGGGGTTTTAGTTTTGTCTTTGTTCTTCATCTTCCTACTCTATTTTCAATAGGAAAATAAATTAAATTCATTTTTCCCTTGTAAAGTCTGTTTTGTCTATTTGAGTACCTGGTGAGTGATCTCCCTGCCTTTATCTCAATCCATGAGCTTTTCCATCCTATTTTCCACCCTCTCTTTATGGGTGACAGTGAAGTAGCAGTTGGGTGGGGGTCTGGCTGCTGCCCAAGGTCAGCTCTCCATAGCAGGCCATTTATAAATAAGACTTCCAGCATGAACAGAAGAGAACCTGAATTGACCATTTCTGTCACCAGTCCAGGTCCAGAGGCAGATCTTAAGCATCTCTTCTGGACACATCTCCCTAGGGAAAGGCCTGGAAAGGACACGTACCACCACATCTCCCTTCCTTCCCTGCTGTGCTCTAGTCTTCCTGACTCCATCCCTACATATCCAAACCATATCCCTGGATGCTCCCCAGGTCACATGTCCCTGCTCCCACTGGCTGTGAATTTCCTCCTTATCCTCTGTTTGAGGAGAAAATGCTTGCTCAGCTTTGCAGCTCCCAGACTCTTGAAATAAGAGGACAGTGACTCCTTGACTCTGCTTTCCTGCGTGCACACCGCACTCTCCGTGAGCATCGTATGTGTCCAAGGGCAAGAAGGGGATTCATGCAGCAAAACTGAAAAGCAAATGAAACACCAGCAGTCCAGAGAGATGGACAAAACCAGGCCAAGTCTAATGTATGTACCACAGGGACTCCATAAAGAAAATCCTATTTCCCAGGGTGTCAGGATAGAGGAAATGGTAAATTTCCCTCTGTGGGACGTTTTTCTCAGAACATTCCTATCCAGATGTTAATGACCTGGAGTACTGTGTGCACATTTGGTCACCACAACATAAAATGATATTAAACTGATGAAGAGTGTCCAAAGGAAGGTAACTAAGATTGAAGACTCTGGAGATGAAGCCATATGAGGAGTGTCTGAGGTCACTCGGTCTGTTCAGCCTGGAGGAGAGTGAGGGGAGACCTCACTGCAGTTACAACTTCCTCATGAGGGGAAGAGGAGGGGCAGGCACTGATCTCTGCTCTGTGGTGACCAGTGACAGGACCCGAGGGAATGGCCTGGAGCTGTGTCAGGGGATGTTTAGGGTGGATATTAGGAAAAGGTTCTTCACTCAGAGGGTGGCTGGGCACTGGAACAGGCTCCCCAGGGAAGTGGTCACAGCACCAGCCTGACAGAGCTGAAGAAGTGTTTGCACATTGCTCTCAGGCACAAGGTGGGATTCTTGGGAATGGTGCTGAGCAGGGCCAGGAGTTGGACTCAGTGATCCTTGTGGGTCCCTTCCAACTCAGCTTATTCTGTGATTTCGTGAATAAGCTTGTGCATTGGAGCTGAAACACAGGTGTAATGGATGTGGACAGAATTTGGGCAATTAATAGCCTAACTAACAAAGGTTAATCATCTGGGGTTTCTCCATGGCATAAAAGGAAAAAGCTGAAATACAGGTGTAATGGATTTTTGGACAGAATTTAGGCAGCTCATGGCCTAATTAACTGGCTAACTAACACTAATCATCTGGGATTCACCATGTCATAAGAAAAGAAAGAAACAGATTCTGCAGAGGGAAGAGGTTCAACCTGAATCAAGCTCTGATGGCAGCAATTTAGTACCTGTGTGATGTGACTCACATCTCAATACAGCTGTGTGTCCATCCAGATGGAGAAACATTGGGGTCTGGTGCCACTGGAGATGCACAAGGGCATCCAAAATACGCACCTGGGCTGTGAGATACAAATACTTAGAGAATTCCTCCCCTTCTCGTGGTACCAGAGGAGATGGATTTGAACTAAAATCAGACTCTGGTGTTTCAAGCACCTGATCCATATCTTCATGCTTTGGAAAGCCAGCATTGGAGACTCCAATTTTATACCCATGTTTTTTTAAAGTACCAGATTCCCCACGCAGAGCTGATCCCAATTCCCAGCCACCATACAGTCCTCTGATTGTAACATCTTCATTTCAGGCCTCTGTACAAGCACAATCCCGAAACAGACACTCCATCTTCAGACCTGTTCTAACAGAAATAACTTCCATTCTCATCACAAACATATGGAGAGAAGAAGAAAGACGCAAACAAAATACCACCTGCCCTACGCAATGTTTTCTGTTCTGTCAGCAAAACCAGAGAGGTGGAAACTCTCATGACAGCATAAAGCAGACAACAGGAATATCAGGAAATTAAAATTTTCTAGAGGAAATCCTCTGCTCATTATCAATTTCAAAAATTATCAGGAGAAATAATATTTTTGAATGAGAGCATCCAAAATTAATTTGGTCATTGGAGGTGATCAAGGGAGACCTGAAGCCTGACACTGATCAAACAGGGGTCACTCACAAAACCACAACACTCTCCACTGCAGAAAAACATCTCCGCTCTTTGTGTCACCCAACACAGCCCCCCTGAACCAACATTCAAATAGCCAACAGTGATACCAGCCCCGGGTAAGGAGATACCCAGCACATTTACATCCCTGCACCTGCCCTGCTCCCCAGAGCAGCAGCAAAAAAATCCCCCCACCAGTAGCAGCTCCTCTATAAAGCTCCTCTTGCCCTCCCTGACACTCCACCAACAGCAGCCACTGACCTGCCTCAGCCACTGCTGCCACAGCCCCCTTGGCCAGCACAGCTCGGCTCCCCAGCTCCTAGCATGGAAGCTTGTCTCTATTCACAGCAATTCAATGTCACTTCATTCAATGCCACAGCTGTGGCCATCATCACCCTGGAGGCGTTTGCTGGCATGTGGATAAACGCTTTCCTTGTTTGTGTGCTTTGCATTGCCTGGGTCAAAAAGAAAGCCTTGAACTCTAATGAGAAGATCCTGCTGCTTCTGGGATGCTCCAGGTTTTGCTCCTTGTGCTTCTCATGGATATATTCCTTTCTATCAAAAATTTACCCCTATTGTCTTTACACTCATCACATACTTCAACTACTTCAATGTTCTTATAGCTTTTTTAATTGTTCCAACTTCTGGGTTTCTGCCTGTCTTTGTGTTTTTTATTGTATAAAAATTGCCAATTTCAGGAACAGCTTCTTCATCTACCTGAAGGTAAAAATTGACAGGATTGTGCTGTTGCTCTTGTTGGCATCACTGATCTTCTCCCTGGTTATTGGAATTCTTGTCTACATCATTATTGATAAAGCTGTCTGTAAAAACCACAATTTCACCTGTCAAGGAAGATTTTGGCAAGCTACTATCAGAGCAGAGGAACATTTTTACCCTATTCATTTTCTCACTGGCTTTGTATGTACCACTTCATTCGTGGCAGTCATCTTTTCTGCTGTTTTCCTTCTCTTTTCTCTCTGGAGACACAAATGCAAGATGCAGACAAACTCCATGAACAGCCTCAGCGTGGATGCCCACATCAAAGCCATTAAATCTATTCTCTCATTCTTTATAATGTACAGCATCAACTTTATATCATTGCTCTTGACTCTAATTTATTCAACAAAGCACCAAAATCGCGTGATGCTTCTTATTAACTTCATTCAGCATGCTTTTCCAGGTGTTCATACCCTTATTCTGATTTTCAGCAATCCTAAGATGAAAACTACACTGCTAAGGATTCTTTCCTGTGTGAAGTGCAAGGTTTTCATGAGATAGAAACTGTAAAAAAAGATGGAGCTCATGTAAAATGTTGATATATCTTTCTATAAAATAAGTTCAATTAATTTGCAATGCAACTCTCCAGGCAGTGTAGATCATAGACGTGTTCCCCTTAGAGGTTAAGAATATATATTTCAAATTTGTGTCAATAGCAAAGTCATTGAGACCTTGTAAACATCAGCTGGATGCAAAAGGACAATAATCATATTGCACACCTGCCTCAAACATTTTGATTTTCACTGATTGAATTGACTGAATGCTCATCTTATCAGCGACTGTTGCGGCTCCTCCGGGAAAAGAGAAGTCCTGAAGGACTGCAAGCCGTGGGAGGGAGCCATGCTGGAGCAGGGGAAGAGTGGGGTGACAACTTGTTATGAACTGACTGTAACTTCCATTCCCTGTCCTCCTTCGCTGCTGAGGGAGAGTCAGTGGTAGAGAATCTCAGAATGAGTTAAATTGAGCCTGGAATTATTGGGGGGTGAAAATAAGACATTCTAGTTTTGTGCATGTTCTACATCATCCTATTCTGTTTTCAATAGGGTATACATTAAACTGATTTTTTCCGTGTTGAATCTGTTTTGTCCGTGAGAATAATTGGTGAGTGATTTCCTTGTCTTTATCTCAACTCATAAGCAGTTCCCTCCTATTTGCCACCCCTGCACTGTTCCAGAGTGAGAGCAAAAGGGTGACTGAGTGGGGCTCTAAGAGCTGTCCAAGGTCAACTCACCATGACAAGGCCTACAAATGTGAAATAGGTCCAGTGTGGAGGAATACCTTCAGTGCAGACAGCTCGGTGAGCAGCTGCAATGTGAGCTGCAGGCTGTGGGTAAGTGCTGGGAGCCCCAAACATGGTGCCAACCCTTGCACAACCCTTGCACCTGTGGCACCAGCCAGGTGACTGGACACTTAAACACTCCAACCATCATGAGCATAGACTGGAAGGACACAAAATCCCAGGGACTCAATTGTTTGGGTTACTTCCACAGAGGCACCCAGCTAGAGCTGTTTCTGTGTTACTGTGCCATGATTAAACTGCTTAAAGATCCAGAGGCCTGAGACTCTGCTGTGGGAAACCCAGTGCTGAGCTGGTGAGGAAACCTGGTCTGGCTCTGAGAGTGTGGTGTAAAGGAGTGGAGTGGGGCAGCCACCCACTGTGAAGGGGCTTTGGTGCCAGCAGTGATAGTCTCTGGTGTGGGGTGGTGGTGGTGGGGTGTGACCGTCGGAAGGCCTCCTGGGTGGTGAGACAAGAAAGTTTCCTTCGCACCAGCATGAACAGAGCAGAAACTTAACTGGTCATTTATTTTACCAGCTCAGGCTCAGAGGGTTTTTCTTCATGCCCAGTGCCACGTGTGCATTTCTTGTAACAGCACCTACAAAAAGCTTTCTTCCTGCTTCTGAATTGAGAGATACAACCATTTAGGCCACGGCAACCTCTCAACCACAGCAATATCTCTTTTTCCAAAGACCGCACATTCTATCAGGCTGCCTCACCAACCTACTCAACTCTCCTTAAACAGCAACTGCCCAGAAACAAGCAAACAAATAATTAATGCCACTTTATAACATGCCAATCTACCTTCCTTAGCTAAGGAGAATTTAGAGTTGAATTAATATTTCCATAACAAGTTCATAATACCTGCCCTGAGGAGCTTTCATTTTGATTTCTAGGATTGTATCCTGAACAATTGTGGCCTTCTGGGCACTGAAGTTCAGTTATGTATGGAATGGATTTGCTCAGAAGAAATTGGGCAACTAACGAGCCTAACTGGTTAGCTTACCAAGGCTAATCATCTGGGATTCCTATAATAAGGAAGGAAGACAAGGATTCTGGAGAGAGAAGATGGTCAGCCTAAACCAAGCTCAGATGGAAGTAATGCAGTCTGTGTGTGATGTCTCTCAGATCCCAATACAGCTGTGTGTCCCTCCATATGCATAAAATCAGCAGTCTGATGGGTTTTTAGATGCACAAGGGCATCCAAAAAATCCACATAAGCTGGTAGACACAAAGTCCTGGAGAATCCTTCCCCTTCTTGAGTAGTGCCAGAGGGGATGGAATTGAACAAAAACCAGACTCCTGTCTTTCAAGTACCTGATCCATATCGTCTTGATTTGAAAACCTGCCATTGGAGACTCTGATTTATATACATCTTTATGTTTTTTTTTAAGGTACCACATTCCCCACACAGAGCTGAGTCCAAGCTACACACATGGTGTGGTCCTGCTAGTGTAACATTTTGTCCTGGTTCCAGGCAAGACAGGGCTAATTTTTGCAGTAGCCGGGAGAGGGCATTGCCAGTACTCCAGGGTTATTCTATACCTCACACCATTGTTGGGGGCAAGGGAAAGGGATTCTCTTCTGGGGAGAGGGGGTTCCTTATTCCATATGAATCATTTCTTTTCTTATACCCTCTGACATCAGTATTGTTGCTGTCACTGTTCATTTTCTTATCTTATTGCTATTTCCAGTAAATTGTTCTTATCTTAACTCATGATCTTTGCCTTTTGTTCCTAGAATTTCAGCCAGGGGAGAAGGAACATGAGAAAAAGGGGAGTGAAAGAGAGAAGCAGTGTGGTCTGGAGAGTCGCAGCAGGGGGACATAACTGGGGAGGACCATTCTTAAACCACAACAAATATTCAATGAATGCCTCTGTACAAGTACAGACTCAGCACAGACAGTTCACCTTCAAAGTTTTGTAATAGAAATAATTTCAATTTTTTTTTACAAACATATGAGAGAAGAAGAAATAAAAGAGAAAAAAATAAAAAAGAAAAAACCCCACTCAAATCTACACAATGTTTTCTGTTTTGTCAGCAAAACCAGAGAGGAGGAAACTCACATGAAAGCATAAAGCAGACAACAGGAATATCAGGAAATAAAAATTCTCTCAAGGCAATGGTCTACCCTTCATCAATATCAAAACATAACAAAAGAAATTATAGTGTTCAATGAGTGCATCAAAAACAAACTTGGTCATTGGACCAAAGGACACAAGAACCCAGATCCTGAAGCCTGACGCTGATCAAACAGGGGTCACTCACAAAACCACAACACTCTCCACTGCAGAAAAACATCTCTGCTCTTTGTGTCACCCAACACAGCCCCCCTGAACCAACATTCAAATAGCCAACAGTGACACCAGTCCAGGTAAGGAGATACCCAGCACATTTACATCCCTGCACCTGCCTTGCTCCCCCAGAGCAGCAGCACAAAAATCCCCTCACCACCACCCCCACCACCCCCACCACCAACAGCAGCAGCTCCTCTATAAAGCTCCTCTTGCCCTCCCTGACCAACAGCAGCCACTGACCTGCCTCAGCCACTGCTGCCACAGCCCCCTTGGCCAGCACAGCTCTGCTCCCCAGCTCCCGGGATGGATGCTTGTCACTATTCACAGCAACCCAATTTCACTTCATATGGGGACACAACTTTGGCCATCATCACCCTCCAGGCGTTTGCTGGCATGTGGATAAACGCTTTCCTTGTTTGTGTGCTTTGCATTGCCTGGGTCAAAAAGAAAGCCTTGAACTCTAATGAGAAGATCTTGCTGGTTTTGGGATGTTCCAGGTTTTGCTATTTAGGCATCTCATGGGTATATTCCTTTCTTTTAATAATACATCCTCATTGCTTTTGTGATCCTCTCATACTTGAATTACTTGCAGGTATTCAAAGCTTTTTTGATTGTTCAAACATATGGGTTTCTGCCTGTCTTTGTGTTTTTTATTGTATAAAAATTGCCAATTTCAGGAACAGCTTCTTCAGCTACATGAAAGTAAAAATTGACAAGATTGTGCCATGGCTCATGTGGGGATCTGTACTTTTAGCCTTTATTTTCAGCATTGTTGTCTACCACATCTCTAATGAAAGACAGTGTAACAGCCAAAATTACAGCAGCCAAGGATATTATTTGAAACACATTATGAGAGTGGATGAACATATATTGCCTGTTTTTTTTATCATGGGCTCTGTATTTTTCACTTCTTTCACAGCAGTCATCTTTTCTGCTGTTTTCCTTCTCTTTTCTCTCTGGAGACACAAACACAAGATGCAGAAAAACTCCATGAACAACCTCAGCATGGATGCCCACATCAAAGCCATGAAATCTGTTCTGTCCTTCTTAGTAATGTACAGCATTAATCTTATGTTTTTTATTTTGTCACTATTTTATGCAAGAAAGAAAGAAAATCACATGGCTTTTCTTATTTTTTCATTTCTGTACACTTTTCCAGGTGTTCATTCCCTTATTCTGATTTTCAGCAATCCTAAGATGAAAACTACACTGATAAGGATTCTGTCCTGTGTCAAGTGCAAGGTTTGCATGAGGCAGGAACTGTGATAAAAGCTGGAGCCCATGCAAAATCTTGATCTTTCATTAGAAGACACAAGTCAATTTATCTCTATTGCAAATCTCCAGGTAGTGTAGATGATACAGATGTTCTCTCTTTACCACTGAAATTAAGAATAAATTGTTCAAATTCTTTGAACCAAATTAGTATGACTTCAATTATTGTTAGTATTTCATTTAGGTAATTCTTTGAGTTCAATTCTTGTCAAGAACAAATTCATTTAGACTTGCTGCGTGGGCTGGACACAAAGGGACAATAACAGGACTGCAAACCTTCCTCAAACCCTTTGGCATTTGCTCATTGAAAAACAACTGAACTCAACACCAGGTTTATTTGTATTTGGGTTTCCATTTCTTTCTGTTGTGGCTCTGTTCTTTGCAATATTATCACTTGTAACACTGAGCAGGGTGGGTGCACCTTGAAGGATTGCAGCCTATGGAGACCCCACGCTGGAGACAGATGTTCCTGAGGGACTGCAGCCCACGGATGGGATCCACACTCTGGCAGATAAGAGAGCGAGGAGGAAGGAGTGGAAGAGAAAACTTCTTATGGACTGACTGCAACCCTCATTCCCCTTCCCCCTGCACCAGTGTGGCAGAGGAGTTGGAGAGGCCGGGAATGAAAGAGAGAATTTTGGCATGTGAAGATGAAGAGGGAAGGGAAAGGGTTCTAGTTTTATGTTTGTTCCTCATTACCCTGCTCTATTATCTATAGCCAGTAAATTAAATTAATTTCCCTCAACTCCAGTCTGTTTTCTCTATGACAGTAATACCTTCTATTCCACCCCTGGCCTACTGTGGAGCAAGAATAAAGGAGCAGCTGGGTGGGGGCATGGCAGGTGCCCATGCTCAACAAGCCACAGCACATAGTCTAAACATGAAATAATTCGAGCACAAACAGAGCAGAATCTGATTTGTTCATTTCTGTCACCAGCTCGGGCACAGAGGGATATCTTACCCCATGCCAGGTGCCAAGGGTGCATTTTCAATCCGTTCTTGGAAGGGTTTGTTTGGTCTCCTGTTCTCCCAGGAGAAAAAAATCTGAGTCCTCCCTCAGATAAGGGAGGAGCTAAAGCACAAGATCTTCTAGAGATAGCATTCCTCTGAGCAGAGACATAAAAAGGGCTGGGGGCACTGCTAAAAACAAGGCAGTGCTCCAACACTCCTGGCGGTCACAGAGACATGAAAGAAGTGAGGAGCACATGTTCCCTTTCACTGGGCCAGGGATGGGAGGAATACGGCCTAAAAGCTTAACAGCACTCAAAAGTACTTAACTTATATTTTAAACCTAACCATTTAGCAAAGGAGTAATACTTAACAGCACTTAGCTTTTAGTTAACTGATATTAAACTTGCTTACAGGCCTAACTTGGTTACCTAAGGTCCTTAAACATCTAAGAGAGTAGCGTTTCTCCCATATTTGCCAAAGCATATGCACATGTGTATGCACACAGACAGAAAGAGTCAGTGCAAGGTACCTGTGAAATATTCCCTTCAAAGGCAGTGAAATACTCACTTTGGATGCCTTTACATCTCATCACCAGGCCAAAGAGTTGAGCCTCAAGGAGTGGGGGGACTGGCCCAGGATCTGTTGCTGTCCGGGGATTCTCTGAGTACAGCAAACATGAGAGTTCCCAGCTATGAGAGGTCCCACTAGTCACAGCCTGCTGGGGTCCAGAAGAGATCAAAAGGTCTCATTTTGGACCCTCATTTTTGTTTATAGGGCTGCAAGAAAGTACAGCTTTCTAAGGGCTTTAGTCATAACAATGCTTCATCCTGGCTGCACTTCGGTCTGACACTCTGAAAGTGTGAGAACCAGGATGTTATTCCAGTCAGGCAAAAAAAGTAAATTCTGAGGCTCTACATAAAACCCCCCAGGATCTCATTAGTCAGCAGCAGTTAATGGGAACAGACAGTGTTTCCAATAAGCTCAAGAGGAGCTGGGCCCAGGTGCTGCTCATCAAGGTCGAGGCCTAACGAGCATTTCTCAGATCACGGCCTGAAATGGGGAGAGGGAAGCATCGCTGCAACTCCACTACCAACACAGGAGAGAGGCACCACCACAGGCTACCAAAGAGACACGACACACTACTGCTTCCCCCTTTTTGTTCCATTTTTCTTTTGAATAGAGGCTGTGCACTTCTCCAGAAAACATGGTGGGTTTCACTCAAGCTCTTCTTTCTGGCATTCCCGGTCTTCATCTCTCTGGTCTAAGGGGCACTCCTCTCCCTGGGACTGTCCTGGGGCAGTTCCTGCTCTCCACCTGTACAGCACAGACACAGCTCCCTCATGAGGTTGTATCTCAGTCTGGTCAAAATCCTCCTGCCACCACGATGTGCCCAGCATGGTGCAGCCCCACTCTCCCCTCACGGGGAGCCTCCTGGGCCCCAGCACTGCCTGGATCCAGACACAGACATTCCAAGTGTAAATGTTGTCCAAAAGAACGCAAACCCTTTCCTCCTCCTGCAGAGCTCTGATGTTGTAGGCACTCAGGGTTTATGGAGCTCTCTCCACAAGACCATCCAATATCAGGAAAAATCCTTTTTTCTGTAATACAGCAGCTCTGTCCCATCGGTGCAATGCTGTCCTGGCTGAGAGCATGGATCACAGCCAGTGGCTCCACAGAGATATGCTGCTGCATCATGTCAACTGTACATCTATCCATAATAATAAGTTCTAACATTTTTGTCATCCCTGAAGTGTAAACACAGGAGATATCCATAGGAATTTAACATTGATTTACTATATGGTTTTACTCCTAAACTTTTCAGCATTTAAATTGGTGCCCAAATGAGATGAAAACAAGAAGGGAGGATGCTCTGAACATTTTTGCTTGTAAAATATCTGCATTTCCTCCCTGTTTGTATTGAGCTGGGACTGTTCAGAAGATATAAGGCAGGAAGGGTGCAGGAGATCAGCATGCAGGTTCTTGAGATTAGGATTTCCTGACTTCACGGTCTAGAGACCTCAGCCAGATTCAGTGATACCAGTTCAATCTGCTGCTCTTCAGCATCACAGTTGTCACTGAGCTACACTGGGAGCAACATGTGCTGGGGTAGAGCTGCACTGCTTGGGCTGGCCAGCAGTAACACAGGCATTAATCCAGCAAAACTTAATTCAAAATGGAACAAGAGCAGCCTGGAGATCTGGGCAAAACCACACTATACTACTGCAGGTAATACAGGGATTCCATGATGAAAAGTCTTATTTCCCAGGGTGTCAGCTGGGATAGGGGCAGTGGGAAATTTCCCTCTGTGGGAGCTGTTTCTCAGAGCATTCCTTTCCAGCTGTTGAGGACATCAGCATGCTTCTGCATTGGAGTTGATACCCAGCTGTAATGGATTGGGCCAGAACCTGGGCAACTAATAGCCTAACTAGCTAACTAGCTAAGGCTATTCATCTGGGGTTCACCAGGTCATAAAAGGAGAAAGAAACGGATTCTGGAGAGGAAAGAGGTTTGGCCTGAACAAGCACTGATGGTACCACTTTATTATCTGTGTGACCTGACTCAGATCCCACCTGTGTGTCCATCCAGATACATCAAAAGAGGAGTCTTATGCCATTTAAGATGCACAGAGGCATCCAGATATGCACATGGGTGAGAGATACAAAGTTTTGGATAATCCTACCCCTTCTCAAAATATACTGGAGGGTTTGGATTTGAAGCAGCAGAAAACACCTGTGTTTCAAGCACCTGATCCCTATCTTTATGCTTGAAAACCCAGCATTGGAAACTCTGATTTTATAGCATTATTTTTATGAGGTGAGAGATTCTGCACACAGAGTTGAGGCCAGGCCCCAACTATGGTATTGTCTGGCTGGTGTAACATTTTCATTTAATATCCCTGTACAAACACAGTCCCAGCATAGACAGTTCATATTCACACCTGTTGAAATAGAAGTAACTTCCATATTCCTCACAAACATATGAGAACAAGAAAGAAAGAAGACAACTAATAAAAAAGGAAATAAATGCACTTTCCTTTAGTATGTTTTTTCTTCTATAAGCAAAACCAGAGAGGAAACTCACATCAAAGCATGAAGCAGACAACAGGAATATCAGGAAATTAAAATTCTCTCAAGGCCATGGTCTACCCCTCATCAATATCAAAACATAACAAAAGAAATTATAGTTTTCAATGAGTGCATCAAAAACAAACTTGGTCATTGGACCAAAGGACACAAGAACCCAGATCCTGAAGCCTGACACTGATCAAACAGGGGTCACTCACAAAACCACAACACTCTCCACTGCAGAAAAACATCTCCGCTCTTTGTGTCACCCAACACAGCCCCCCTGAACCAACATTCAAATAGCCAACAGTGATACCAGCCCCGGGTAAGGAGATACCCAGCACATTTACATCCCTGCACCTGCCCTGCTCCCCAGAGCAGCGGCACCAAAATCCCCCCACCAGCAGCAGCAGCAGCAGCAGCTCCTCTATAAAGCTCCTCTTGCCCTCCCTGACACTCCACCAACAGCAGCCACTGACCTGCCTCAGCCACTGCTGCCGCAGCCGCCTTGGCCAGCACAGCTCTGCTCCCCAGCTCCCGGGATGGATGCTTGTCACTATTCACAGCTATCCAATTTCACTTCATATGGGGACACAACTGTGGCCATCCTCACCCTGGAGGCGTTTGCTGGCATGTGGATAAACACTTTCCTTGTTTGTGTGCTTTGCATTGCCTGGATCAAAAAGAAAGCCTTGAACTCTAATGAGAAGATTTTGCTGTTTTTGGGATCCTCCAGGTTTTGCTATCTGTGCTTCTCATGGGTATATTGCTCTCTTTCAATAACTTATCCCAACTACCTTCATGTTCACCCCACATATCAACTAATTGTATTTTTTCAAACCTTTTTTAATTGTTCCAACTTGTGGGTTTCTGCCTGTCTTTGTGGTTTTTATTGTATAAAAATTGCCAATTTCAGGAACAGGTTCTTTGTCTACCTGAAAGTAAAAATTGACAGAATTGTGCCCTGGCTTTTGTTAGCATCAATGCTTTCTGCCTTGGCTATTGGCATCATTGCCTATGACATCGCTGACAAAAAGCTCGGAAACAACCACAATTCCACCGGGCGAGGAAATTTTTTAAAAGTGAATGGCACGGTGGATGAAAATTTTTTCCATACGTATTTTATCTATGGCTTTGGATATGTCACTTCTTTCACAGCAGTCATCTTTTCTGCTGTTTTCCTTCTCTTTTCTCTCTGGAGACACAAACTCAAGATGCAGAAAAACTCCATGAACAGCCTCAGCGTGGAGGCCCACATCAAAGCCATTAAATCTATTCTCTCCTTTTTCATAATGTATATTGTTAACTTTATATTTTTGATCCTGTTTCTGATTCCTTCAACACAGGAAGAAAATCATGTGGTGTTTCTTAGTTTACTGTTTTTGTACGCTTTTCCAGGTGTTCATTCCCTTATTCTGATTTTCAGCAATCCTAAGATGAAAACTACACTGATAAGGATTCTATCCTGTGTCAAGTGCAAGGTTTGTATGAGGTAGGAACTGTGATAAAAGCTGGAGCCCATGCAAAATCTTGATATTTCATTGGAAGACACAAGTCAATTTATCTCTATTGCAAATCTCCAGGTAGTGTAGATGATACAGATGTTCTCTCTTTACCACTGAAATTAAAAATAAATTGTTCAAATTCTTTGAACCAAATTAGTATGACTTCAATTATTGTTAGTATTTCATTTAGGTAATTCTTTGAGTTCAATTCTTGTCAAGAACAAATTCATTTAGACTTGCTGCGTGGGCTGGACACAAAGGGACAATAACAGGACTGCAAACCTTCCTCAAACCCTTTGACATTTGCTGATTGAAAAATGACTGAACTCAACACCAGGTTTATTTGTATTTGGGTTTCCATTTCTTTCTGTTGTGGCTCTGTTCTTTGCAATATTATCACTTGTAACACTGAGCAGGGTGGGTGCACCTTGAAGGACTGCAGCCTATGGAGACCCCACGCTGGAGACAAATGTTCCTGAGGGACTGCAGCCCACGGATGGGATCCACACTCTAGCAGAGAAGAGAGCGAGAAGGAAGGAGTGGAAGAGAAAACTTCTTATGGACTGACTGCAACCCTCATTCCCCTTCCCCCTGCACCAGTGTGGCAGAGGAGTTGGAGAGGCCAGGAATGAAAGAGAGAATTTTGGCATGTGAAGATGAAGAGGGAAGGGAAAGGGTTCTAGTTTTGTGCTTGTTCATCATCTCTCTATGCCATTTTCATTAGGCAATAAATTGAATTCATTTTCCCATATTTGAGTCTGTTTTGTCCATGGCAATAACTGGTTAGTGATTTCCCTGTCCTTATCTCAACCCTTGAGCTTTTCCATCCTCTATTTCACCCCTGCCTTATTTTGCAGGGTGAGAGTAAAAGGAGCAGCTGGTAGGGGACCTGGTAGGTACCCAGGGTCAAGCCACCACAGCAGGTTATCTGAAAATGAAAGAATTCCAGCCTGAACAGAGAAAAACCTGATTTGTTCATTTCTGTCTCCAGCTTAGTTACAAAGGGATGTTTTACCCCATGCCAGGTGCCAAGGGTGTGTTTTCCATGCATCTCAGAAGGGTTTTTTTGGCCTCCTGTTCTCACAGGGGAGAACATCTCCCAGGAGTGGAGACCAATTCTCAGAGGCCTCCTGAAGCTCTACAGAATTCAGAGGTACCAAAATACTCCCCAGGGCATTACCTCACAGTAGCATCAGCCCTGCTGGACATGGGTTCTTTCTTTAAAAATCTCTGAGCAACATCCCTGCTGCATTTTGAGAAAAACCTTTCATGCACCTCTACAAGCAGAAGGCTTCTCAGACCTTTCCTCCCAGTAAACCCAAGGAATCAATCCTGTAGGGCAACAATGCAAAGACTCGAGTGTTTTCAGAGCTCTTTTAATAGGCATAATTTGCATTCTCCTCAGAAACATATGGAGAGGAGAGAAAGGAAGGAAGGAAGGAAGGAAGGAAGGGAGGGAGGGAGGGAGAAAGAAAGAAACGTAAACAAAAACCAACAACCCTAAATCAGATTATCTGTTCTGTCAGCAAAACCAGAGAAAACACATATCAAAGCATAAGGCAAGCAACAGGCAGTATCAGGAAATAAAAATTTTCTTAATGAAGTCCTCTGCCATGCTTCAATAACATAAATTAGCAAAAGAAATAATATTTTTGAATGAGTGCATCCAAAACTAACTTGGTCATTGGATGTGACCAAGGGAGACAAGAACCCAGGTCCTGAAGCCCGACACTGATCAAACAGGGGTCACTCATAAAACCACAACACTCTCCACTGCAGAAAAACATCTCTGCTCTTTGTGTCACCCAACACAGCCCCCCTGAACTAACATTCAAATAGCCAACAGTGACACCAGCCCCGGGTAAGGAGATACCCAGCACATTTACATCCCTGCACCTGCCCTGCTCCACAGAGCAGCGGCACCAAAATCCCCCCACCACCACCAGCACCAGCAGCAGCAGCAGCAGCAGCAGCAGCTCCTCTATAAAGCTCTTCTTGCCCTCCCTGACACTCCACCAACAGCAGCCACTGACCTGCCTCAGCCACTGCTGCCACAGCCCCCTTGGCCAGCACAGCTCTGCTCCCCAGCTACCAGCATGGAAGCTTGTCTCTATTCACAGCAATTCAATGTCACTTCATATGGGGCCACAACTGTGGCCATCATCACCCTGGAGGCGTTTGCTGGCATGTGGATAAACGCTTTCCTTGTTTGTGTGCTTTGCATTGCCTGGGTCAAAAAGAAAGCCTTGAACTCTAATGAGAAGATCTTGCTGCTGCTGGGATGCTGCAGGTTTTGGCATTTGTGTTTTTCATGGGTATATTCGTTTCTTTCAATAATTTATCCTAATTACTTTTACGTTCAACCCACATGTAAACTTCTTTTATCTATTCAGAACTTTTTTGATTGTTCCAATTTTTGGATTTCTGCCTGTCTTTGTGTTTTTTATTGTATAAAAATTGCCAATTTCAGGAACAGGTTTTTTGTCTACCTGAAAGTAAAAATTGACAGAATTGTGCCCTTGCTCTTGTTGGGGTCAGTGCTTTTAGCTTTGGCTATCAGCAGCTCTCTCTATGACATCATTGATAAAGCGCAGAGTAACAACCACAATTCCACTGAGCAAAGAAGTTTTTCAAAAGTGAGTGACAGAATGGATGATGGTTATTTCAATACGTATTTTATCTATGGCTTTGGATTTGTCACTTCTTTCACAGCAGTCATCTTTTCTGCTGTTTTCCTTCTCTTTTCTCTCTGGAAACACAAACTCAAGATGCAGAAAAACTCCATGAAGAGTCTCAGCATGGAGGCCCACATCAAAGCCATTAAATCTATTCTCTCCTTCTTTATAATATACAGCATTAACTTTGTATTTTTGACCTTGACCCTGATTCCTTCAACACAGGAGGAATATCCCATGATATTTCTTGTTTACATATTTCTGTACACTTTTCCAGGTGTTCATTCACTTATTCTGATTTTCAGCAATCCTGAGCTGAAAACTACACTGATAAGGATTCTATCCTGTGTCAAGTGCAAGGTTTGCATGAGGCAGGAACTGTGATAAAAGCTGGAGCCCATGCAAAATGTTGATCTTTCACTATAAAAAAATAGATAATGTAATCTCTAATGAAACTCTCTAGGCAGTGAAGATTATACAGTTCTCTCCTCAGCATCAAAGTTAGGAGAACTTCATTCAAATTCTTTAAACTGAATTGAAATGAGTTAAATAAATTGCTACTATGGTTTCGCTTAGACAATTCTTTGAGTTAAATTCTTGTCAAGAACAAATTCATTTAGACTTGCTGCGTGGGCTGGACACAAAGGGGCAAAAACAGGACTGCAAACCTTCCTCAAACCCTTTGGCATTTGCTCATTGAAAAACAACTGAACTCAACACCAGGTTTATTTGTATTTGGGTTTCCATTTCTTTCTGTTGTGGCTCTGTTCTTTGCAATATTATCACTTGTAACACTGAGCAGGGTGGGTGCACCTTGAAGGACTGCAGCCTGTGGAGACCCCACGCTGGAGACAGATGTTCCTGAGGGACTGCAGCCCACGGATGGGATCCACACTCTAGCAGAGAAGAGAGCGAGGAGGAAGGATTGGAAGAGAAAACTTCTTATGGACTGACTGCAACCCTCATTCCCTGTCTCCCTGCTCTGCTATGGAGGAGGAGGTAGAGAAGTTGGGAATGAAATAGTGAATTTTGGTCTGTGATGAAGTAGGTTGGAAGGGAAAGGGTTCTGGTTTTGTGCTTGTTCCTCACCATCCTATCTATATTCAAACAGCAATAAATTAAATTAATTTTCCAAAATTTGAATCTGTTTTGTCCATGGCAATAACTGGTTAGTGATTTCCCTGTCTTTATCACAACCCAGGAGCTTTTCCATCTTCTATTTTCCCTCTTGTCCTGTTGCACAGCAGGAGTGAAGAAGAGGCTAGGTGAGGGGTCTGGCAGGTGTCTAAGTTTAACAATCCACAGTAGGTCATGTAAATATTAAATAATTCCAACATCAACAGAACAGAATCCAATTGTTCATTTATTTTACCAGCTCTGGCTCAGAGGGACAATTTACTACATACTCAGTGCCAGGCGTGCATTTTTCATATTACGACCTTCAAAAAGATTCATTCCTGTTTATGAAATGAGAGAAACAACCTTTTAAACCAGAGTAACATCTTAATCAGTACAATATTTCCTTTTCCCAAGACCACACAATCTCCACAGGGGATGGTAGGTACAAAGTTTCAGTAAATCTCTCCCCTTCTCCAATGATGCTGGAGAGGATGGCTTTGAACTAAAAGCAGACCCAGTGTTTTAAAGACCTGATCCACACATTCCATCCATTGAAAACCCAGCATTTGAGATTCTGATACTATACTATTTTGTTTTCAAGGGGACAGAAAACTCTGCATTTTCTTCATGCAGAGCTGAGCCCAAAATCCTGCCGTGGTGTGGTCCTGCACAGTCCCAGCAGAGACAGTTCAAATTCACACCTGTTGTAGTAGAAATAACTTCGATTCTACTAACAAAGATATGGAGAGAAAAGGAAAGAAGCACGCAAGCAAACAAGGAAACAAAAAACTAACAACCCCACACTGTTTTCTGCTCAGTCAGCAAAAGAGGAGTAAACTCACATCAAAGATAAAGCAAACAACAGACAGTATCAGGAAATAAAAAATTACCTCAAGGCAATGGTCTACCCTTCATCAATATCAAAAATAACAAAAGTAATAGTTTCTAATGAATGCATCCAAAATTAACTTGGTCATTGGAGGTGACCAAGGGAGACAAGAACCCAGGTCCTGAAGCCTGACACTGATCAAACATGGGTCACTCACAAAACCACAACACTCTCCACTGCAGAAAAACATCTCTGCTCTTTGTGTCACCCAACACAGCTCCCCTGAACTAACATTCAAATAGCCAACAGTGACACCAGCCCCGGGTAAGGAGATACCCAGCACATTTACATCCCTGCACCTGCCCTGCTCCACAGAGCAGCAGCACCAAAATCTCCCCACCACCACCACCAGCAGCTCCTCTATAAAGCTCCTCCTGCCCTTCCTGACCAACAGCAGCCACTGACCTGCCTCAGCCACTGCTGCCACAGCCCCCTTGGCCAGCACAGCTCTGCTCCCCAGCTCCCGGGATGGAAGCTTGTCACTCTCCACAGCAATCCAATGTCACTTCATTTGGTGCCATGGCTGTGGCCATCATCACCCTGGAGGCGTTTGCTGGCATGTGGATAAACGCTTTCATCGTTTGTGTGCTTTGCATTGCCTGGATCAAAAAGAAAGCCTTGAACTCTAATGAGAAGATCTTGCTGCTTTTGGGATGTTCCAGGTTTTCGCATTTGTGCTTTTCATGGGTATACTACTTTCTTTCAATAATTTATCCCAATTACCTTTATGTTCACCCTAGACTTCAACTGTTTGTATTTTTTCAAAGCTTTTTTGATTATTCCAACTTGTGGGTTTCTGCCTGTCTTTGTGTTTTTTATTGTATAAAAATTGCCAGTTTCAGGAACAGGTTCTTCATCTACCTGAAAGTAAAAATTGACAGGATGGTGCCATGGCTCTTGTTGGGGTCAGAGATTTTAGCTTTGGCTGTCAGCATCGTTGCATACGACATCGCTGATAAACCACACTGCAACTGCAATTCTACTGCACAAGGAAACTTTTGGAAAGCAAATATCAAAATGGATAAACATTTTTTCCCTTCTTTTTTTCTCTCTGGCTTTGAATATGCTGCTTCATTCATGGCAGTCATCTTTTCTGCTGTTTTCCTTCTCTTTTCTCTCTGGAGACACAAATGCAAGATGCAGACAAACTCCATGAAGGACCTCAACGTGGAAGCCCACATCAGAGCCATGAAATCTGTTCTGTCCTTCTTAGTGATGTACAGCATCAACTTTGTATGTTTGGTCTTAAATATGGTTTATGTCACAAAGAAGAAAAGTCATATGACATTCCTCATTGTAGTATTTCAGTACACTTTTCCGAGTGTTCACTCCCTTATTCTGATTTTCAGCAATCCCAAATTAGAAAAGACACTGCTAAAGACTCTTACCTTAGAAAGAAGTGTGAAGTGCAAGGTTTGTATGTGTTAGGAACTATAATAAGAACTGGAGCCTATGCAAAATGTTGATATTTCATTACAGAAAACAAGTAATTTAATCTGTAATGCTGCTCTCCAAGCAGCGTAGATGATACAAATGTTCTCATCACTGAGATTAAGAATATATCATTCAAATACTATGAACTAAATAAATGTCACTTAAATAAGGTATACTCAATTATCATTTCATTTAGGTAGTTCTTTGAGTTAAATTATTGTCAATAACAAATTTATTTAGACCTGGTACAGGGGCTGGCTGTAAAATAGCAATAACAATACTGCAAACCTGCCACAAATGCTTTAGTATTTTCTGATTGAAATGGCTGCAATAAACAGGTTTATCTCTATTTTGGTTTACCTTTCTTTCTGCTCTGGCCCTGTGCTGTGTGATATATTATGGGCTGTATCACCATCTGGCAGTGGCTGACAGCCCTGTGTGAACACACTGACCCCTGTCACTCACCAGAGGTGGTCACTGACACACAAAGAGCGAGGCAGGAACGGACCCAGGGTGCTCAGGGGGTGCAGAGCCCCCTTCCCACACCAGCCCTGAGTGTCCTCTCTGCCCCACTGCCTGCAAGGACAGGATTCCCTGCTCTGTGTGACTGCTCTCCTAGCCTGCTTTGACTGGGTGATGAGATTGGCTTTTCCCAGTGGACTACAGCTCAGTAAAACACCCAGGTTTTGTTACGGATCCAGGGAATAGTGTGAGAAGAGAGTGCAGGAAACAACTCATTATGAACTGACTGCAGCCCCCTGAGCTGCTGTGGGGGAGGAGGTGGAGGAAAAGGGGATGAAGGAGTGAAGTTGAGCCTGGAATGAAAGGGGGGTGGAGGCAGCAAGTTCTAGTTTGTGTTTGCTTCTCATCATCCCACTGTACTGTCCATAGGCAGTAAATTAAATCCATTTTCCACATGTCAAGTCTCTTTTTCTGTGACAGTAACTGGTCAGTGATCTCACTGCCTTTATCTAGATCCATCAGCTTTTCCATCCTATTTTCCACCCCCTGTTTATGGATCACAGTGAAGAAGCAGCTGGGTGGGGGTCTGGTGACTCTCTAAGGTCAGCCCTCCACAGCAGGTGAAACATGAAATAGTTCCAGCATGAACAGAGCAGAACCTGAATTGCTCACTTCTGTCTCCAGCTCAGGTCCAGAGGCAGATCTTAAGCACCTCTTCTCGACACATCTCCCCAGTGAAAGGCCTGGAAAGGACAGGAACCACCACACCTCCCTTCTTCCCCTGCTGATCCTCATGCACTTTGTCCTTTACCTGACAGCCCCAAACACTTTCACAAGAAAGCCCTGGAAGATCCATCTTATTCCCTACATCCAGAGCAACAGCATCCCTCACAACCTCACACACCACAAGACTCAGCAGGCAAAACCAGCACCTTGCAGATGTTACCACACTAAACAGCACAGCCCCAGCAAACCATGCTGCAGATCCCTCCTGCCAGCCCTGTGAAACCCCTGAGAATGTGACACCCAGCTCAGCATCCCTGCCCTGTGCACCAGCCCCACTCAGCTGGCACTGGAGGGGACAGGGTGTCCCTCAGCACAGCCTCCCTGCACAGCCCATGGGGACAGACGCAGGATGCACCCAGCCCAGGGAAGCTGACACGTGAGAGATGTCAGAAGTCCATGGGAATGGCTGCCCAGGGCTGGCACGCTATGGAAAACTGCTCTGGGTCATATTCCAGATTTTATGGCTGAGAAGTGAAAGTGTTAAAAATGTTTTTGCCATGGAAAGTGTTGATGAGCAGAAGTACAGCTCAGGACCAGTTGCACAGCATTCCTGTTTGCAGAGACATAAAAATGGCTGGGGGCAACGCTACAAAAAAAGGCAGTGCTCCAATACCCTTGGCAGTCACAGCTGTCTGAGACCAGCAAAGAGGGAACACATTTTCCCTTTTGATGGGCCAGAAATGGAAGATTCAGGCTATTGTACCCATGTGTCCAGTGAAAGCTCAAAATTAACATCTCAACTTCATCCAGAAGAAGCAAGAAAAGAGAGAGGCATCCAGAGGCTGCAGGTCCATGTAGAGCCTCCTGGTTGAGTCAGTGCCAGAAGCAAAGAAGCAAAGGCCACAGGCATCAGCAGAGCAAGCAGAACCACAGTCCAAGATGCCTTTGAGAATCAGGTAGAATCAAGATCATTTCCCTGCCTGACAATATGGGTAACTGCTGCCACCTCAGTAATTTTAACCATTGCAGTGATTTAGAGTATTGGTATATTTAAATCTATTTTGCAGTTGTTATTTTATTAGTTTGACATCTGATACATAGAAAGTCAGAGAAAGACAAAAGCACTTCTAGGTGTTAAGGACATTATTTACAGTACATCTTTAAGGATGCATCCTTGTAGCCATATGTCTCCCATCCACCCATATGAGGTCTGCCAGTGCCTTTGCTCTGCATTGTAAGTGCTCAGAGCCACCAAACAGGCAGGGCACACTACTGCTTCCCTTTTTTCCCCCCATTTTTCTTTTGAATAGAGGCTGTGCATTTCTCCCAAAAACATGGTGGGTTTCTCCGAAGCTCTTCTTTCTTGAGTTCCCAGTCTTCATCTCTCTGGTCTATGGGGATTTTTCTCACTGCAGCCTTCCTGCGGTAGTTCCTACTCTCCACCTCTGCTCTGGGAGAGAAGCCAAGAGTGAGCACAGCACAGACACAGCTCTGTTCACAGGGGCCCATCTACAGGGTCAGAGGTTGTGTCTCAGTCTGGTCAAAACCCTCCTGCCACCACGATATGCCCAGCATGGTGCAGCCCCACCTTCCTCTCACAGGGAGCCCCCTGGGCCCCAGCACTGCCTGGATCCAGACACAGACATTCCAAGTGTAAATGTTGTCCAAAAGAACGCAAACCCTTTCCTCCTCCTGCAGAGCTCTGATGTTGTAGGCACTCAGGGTTTATGGAGCTCTCTCCACAAGACCATCCAATATCAGGAAAAATCCTTTCTTTCTGTAATAGAGCATCTCTGTCACATGAGTGACAGCAATGCTGTCCTAGCTGAGAGCACAGAGCAAAGGCAGCAGCTCCATATTGATGGACTTCAATATGTGGGCTTTCTATATCATACAATCACAGAATGGTTTGGGTTCTGGAAGGTACCTTAGACATTATCTCATTCCATACCTCCCTGCCATGGACAGGAACACCTTTCCCTAGACCAGGTTGCTCAAATCCCCACCCAGCTTGGCCTTGGACACTTCCAGGGATGGGGCACAGCTTCTCTGGGCAACCTGTGCCAGGGCCTCACCACCCTCACAGTCAAGAATTTATTCTCAGTATATCTAATCCTGCCTACCTAGGCCATTCCCCCTTGTCCATGCCCTTGTCCAAAGCCCCTCTCCAGCTCTCTTGTAAGCTCTCTTCAGGTACTGAAAGGTGCTCTAAGGTCTCCACAGAGCCTGTATTTGAGAGTAGTGGTTGATGCCCCATGGCTGCTAGTGTTTAAGAGGCATTTGGAAAATGCCCTTCATAAGATGCTTTAACTTCTGGTCTGCCCTAGAGTGGGCAAGCCTTAGGACTAGCAGCAGGTGCCTTCCAACTGAACTACCCTACTGTCTGCTATTAAGTGTCTGCTACCAAGGGCAAGTCTTTTTTATAGACTTGAAAATATAAACTTTTTTTTTTTTATTTTTTTTTAATTTACATATGAATATACATATGCCCTGGTCTTACATAGCAGGGCCCTTTGGTACAGTTTCAACAGCTGGCATTTTGCAGAGAGGGTGACAGCAGACATGGGCTGAGGGTCTCTGTACCATCCTTGGCAGCTTTCATAGCATTCAGAGTAAAGCTCTTCTCATGCAAACCAAATCTGATGCAAAAGATGCATTTGCTATTCAGAAGCAGCTGTTTCAAAAGCAGCTGTTTCCTAACTTTTGCATGTTCATGCAAACCTCAGTGAGTGATACTGATACTCGGCAGCAGAATATGCCTAATATTTGCATGTTAATAATATTTCCATGTTGATACATGTAATATTTCCATGTGGATGCAGTCTTCAGCACAGATCAGTGGTCCAGCCAAGGCAGGCAGGCAGTTCATGCAGTTGGCAACACCTGGGGACTGACAAACAGCGTGCAACAGTCATGGTGGTGCTAGAGAGGACTGAATTTGGATTCAGGAAAGATGTGGATGCTCACAGCCCTGTGTAGATATACACATCAGCCCTGCATTTGGTGCAGACCCTCAGACTGTTATTTTAAAAATTGCCTTTTC
Organism: Vireo altiloquus; assembly: GCA_013396875.1. Taxonomy (NCBI): domain Eukaryota; kingdom Metazoa; phylum Chordata; class Aves; order Passeriformes; family Vireonidae; genus Vireo; species Vireo altiloquus. The sequence continues at coordinate 27,772 of VZRF01003101.1, forward strand.
TCTCTTTTTGCATGTCAGGAAAATATCCAAAATATCCAAAGAGATGCTGTGTAAAAATGTTCCTCATATTTATATCCCACAGATACTATGAGTGGAGGGCAGAGCTGCTCTGTGCTGTGCAGCATTTTGTGCAAGCACACTCCTAACTCTCTGTCTGCAGCAAACATAGTACTATCCTGCTCCCTATGGCACTGCCTGACCTTGGACATCACCTCTGGGACCTTCTGCACTCCTGAAGGAGCAGAAGGTAATTGAAATTACACTACAAATGACAGCCATTCCACCTAGTTAACTCCAAGTTTGACAATGCGAGGCAGTGAGGCCAGTGTGTGAGACTGAAGGCATCCACTGTGGTCATAAATTAGTGGTTGGCCTTAAGAAGTGTTCCCGAGTCTCAGTGATAAACTCTTGGCTGCCCACAGGCTGAGTTATGGCTGTGAAGTGATCATACAGGCTTTGTGTGTCTTATAACATGTTCTAGACTGGGCATTTGAAGCATCTTCCTAGTCATTAGATCTCCCAGCAACACTGAGTCATGCAGCTGTGAGGTGAGTCAGGCAAGCATGTGGTTCTGAAAGAAAAGTCTTCCACCTTAAATCAGTCATTCACCTCAGAAAGCCCTTCATGAGCTGGCCTGAGTCACCTTAGGCTGTTGCTAAGGTGTCTCAGACCAGGATGTCAATCATCCTGTCAATCAACCTGTCAATCATTCTCCCAGGCACCTCCGCCTGCCAAAGGCACTGCCCTTTGGCATCATCCAGGCAATTCCTCTACCCCTGCTGTCAGCTCACTGCCATGGCTCTGGAGCATATCCAAGGGCACAGCAAATGCTACACACTTGGCAGGAATTACTGGTGAAATTAGTGCAAAAAGGACAGCATTGAATAGACAAGTAATTGATATAAATTATTCACTCAGGGGCAGAAGACTGCAGACTTTCACCCTTTAGGTCAGACAATATTTACCTGTTCTAGTTTAGAAACTAAGCATGCCAAGAGCTGAGAAGAGTATAAAGAGAATCTCCACTGGAAGACAGTGCCCCCTTCTCAAAGATCTGGCAAACCTGAGGCTTTACTACCTAGCCAGTGTCTAGGTAGTAAAAAAAAAAAAACTTTACAAAGCTTTATTATCAGCTTCTGGTTGCCTAAATGCCTTTAAACTGAAGATCTGAAGGTGAGAAGAGCTGATACTTCTGTGTGGAAGGAAAGTGTTGAATAGTGAAGGTTTGCAGCATGTCAGCCCCAAAACCAGCAAGGCTTTAGTTTTAAGGTAATCTGGATGCCCCATTCCAGCAGTGTTGAGATCCATCAGGTTGAATGGGGCTTTGAGTAACCTGGTCTAGTGGAACGGGTCCCTGTCCATGGCAGGGAGTTGGAATGAGATGAGCTATAATGTCCCTCACAACCATTCTGTGATTCTATTATTCTGTGTTGGGTGGGCAGGTAAAATGCAAAGCTGTCAGCATCTTCCATAATAGCCAGAGCTTGGAAACCAGAACTTGTGGGTCCCCTAAAAAGGTTTTTGGGCTCTGTACAGGGGGATTTTTCACAGTTTGTGTGTCTTTTCTTATGGAAGGACACTGATGCCATGTGAAGATAAAAGGTGGGCATGGGACATTTCAGCAGGAAGCAACAAGCTGAAGAACTACAGTGAAAGGACAGCAGTACCTACAGAAAGGTTTATGTGGATTAATGAACAGTGGCCTTTGTAAGGCATTGGCATCCTCAGACATTGGCCAGTCACCATGCCTGATTTTGAACTTGGCAGCTTGTGTGCTACACTGGCAAGCTGGAGACTTTGAGTTGGATAAATGTCTGTAAAAAACAAAAAAAGGGATGTACATGGTACCCAAGCAGTCTTGAAAATGGTGGCAGTGATAAAAGAGATGCCAGTGAAGGATGACAGTGGGACTGTAAATTCACAAAAAAACCCAGGGAGAAAACATTTTTGGGAGCTCTCAGTATCCCAGGGTCTGGCACAGGCAGGTTTCATGGGCAGTGTATTTAAATAAAGTGGTGTTGGGACTTCGGCTTGCACTGAACAAGCTGGTTGGCCTCTGGTGATTTGTCCCACTGCTTTAGAGAGATGCAGGATGGGACACAGCTCAAACCTCTTCAGTAAAGCATCCTGCAAAGGAAACACCTTTGCAAGGATAAAAATACCCATGAGCTGAGCCAATGGATGAAAAACAGGAATGGTAATTGGGAATCACTAAAAAGCATATTTCTTATGGATGTAGTGCCACAGTGTTACCTGTAAGCAATTAAGACAACAAGGATTCTCCCAAAACCTAGAAATAATATGTGGCCATCCTATTAACTTAAGTGGTCCAATTTTCAATAATTACATAAAAAATATGGTTGGGATTTTTTCTTTACTGTAAGAAAAGCCAAATGATACACATATATACACACAAATACAACTGCTGAGGGCTGTTCCTAAACAACTCAACCCGTGTATTTGCCATTCACCACTGTAAGGGGTTAACACTTGTTCAGCTGTTGCCTTCATTTCTGTTGCTTAATAACGGCTCTGCAACATCTTTACAAAAACAATGATGTCATGAAGTGGTAACCATTTTGAAAACACACCAAGGCAAACCGCAGGAGGCAGAGGAATAAAACAATGTCTTCTCATGGCTTCCCTGTGACAGGCCCGTGTTTGCTCATCCACTACAGCTTGTGTGTCAGGGCTTTAGCAGGCTTTGGGTGGGAAGATAAGCAACACACTGTGTTTGTTCTGCTCCTCTGTGGAGCAGTGAGGTTAATTTTCACTGCAGCCGCAGCGGGACCTGCCACCAGTACTCACTTTTCTAAGAACTTGGAGCACTCCCGGTGTCCATAGATCTCCGCGAGCCTCCGGGGAGTGTCTCCGAAGAGGTCGGCGGCGTCCATGGCAGCGTGCAGGGAGTGGAGGGCGCGGAGCACCCGCAGCTTCCCCGCCTCGGCAGCGAAGTGAGCCGCGGTCCAGCCCACGTCGCTGCGCAGGCAGTGCCGGGCGCCGTGATCCACCAGCAGCCTGACCAGGTCTGACCGCCCTTGGAATGCGCAGCAAAACCAGGAGAGAAGATGCTTTAGAATTCATACCTTTGGGATGCAGAAGGCAGTCACACACAGCTGGTCATAATTCCCTCAGTCACGGATTTCACCCACCTGACTATTCGTTTTGTCATATAAATTATACTGAATAGGAAATGCTGATTATTTTCTCTCAAACTAGACTGTTTCCAGAAGAAATTTACAACAAAAAAAACAATCAAATCAAAAAGCTTTCTAATTTCTGAACAGCACATCTCAATCTGTCATTGACTGATTGCCTATTTCATTGCTTCATTCTGGTTTTTAGTTCAATTGCAAAATAAAATTTAAACATTGAGAACAGGAAAACCTGAAAGGTTTGTTGGATAGTAGATAGAGATATTGTTTTTATTCACCTTCACATTTTTCTAACATGTAGAACTGTTTAAATAAGCAAAAAAAAAAATTCTTTCTTCCCCACTTCACACTGTCTTGACTGTGCTGGATCATTCCCAATAGCATCTAGGCCATGTCGGTCTCTCATCACCATTTTGTTAAGTAGCTCAGTTCCCTTTGCTCATGACTAAATGCCTAATAATCCATCAGGACAAAAGAAAAAGATGGTGTAAAACAGCAAATCACACACTTGATTTCTGAGCAAAGACAGATGCAATGACATGAGATCCCAACGAACACTGCAGCACAGAGGAGTAGAGGTCCAGTTTCCCATTTTACATTGTGTACAATTATACATTATATATTGTTGCATCATCTCTTTTTTTGGGCTACAAATGGATATTTGACTTTACCAAACACTTCTGAAGGTGAAGAACCAAATGGGATCTGCAAACAGCTCTGGTCCTGCATTGTTCATTCAAGCAGGTGGGATAAAGGGACAGTAATGTAAAACACAGTTACTATTTTGTTCTATTTGGTTTGATAAATACCTGGTATAAATACAGGAGGTTTGATTTTCTGTTCTTTCCCACAGGAGTACATGAGAAACAACCTCATGGAGTCACCTCTTTGAAAAGTAATGGGGAGGGAAAGCAGGCATTGCCTATGTACACATCATGTAAATTGAAAATTGTCATGTGAAAGCTAAAAATCACTTCAACAGCGGTCCCATAAATTATTTTGTAGGCAAAGTTCCCATTTAAATGGATATTTAATCTTTTTTTTGCGCATTAGGGACAAAATTACCAGATACAAGCTATGATTTTGCCAGCAGAGATACAATTACAGTCAGCATCACCTTTTATGACATCCATTCACAGGGGTAGCAGAGCTGGGGGTGCCCTTACCTTTGGCAGCAGCCCAGTGCAGGGGAGTCCTGTCATGCCAGTCGACATCCTTCTGGTTTGGGTCACAGTGCCCTGCCTTCAAAATCTTTTTCACCCGGTCATAGTCCCCCACAGCCACGGCTTCGTGGAGCTCTGTCATGCTGCACACTTCAGGAAGGCTCCTGGTAACAGAGGGATGGTCGTTCAGTGGGTGTTCACTGATGTATCAGCTCCTCTGAGCAACTTTAATAGGTCAAGCAGCACCTGGATTAAAAATGAGACAGGCCTGGATTAAAAATGAGAAACCAGGATTTGTCCAAAAATAAGGAAAAAGGAATGACAGGAGGCAAAAAAAATAAAGTTTTAATTTATCTTCAAACCGGTGGTCACAGATGGATGTAGACCATCTGTCCACAAATTGATGTAGACCAGATTTTTGGTCTGTAGACACAGAAATCTGCAACAAAGTGCAGTCCTTTATATAAAGGACTCACAGCTAAAGCCACATTGAACATTTGCCATGTGTTTGTTGTGCTCACTAACCATGGGAACTGGCTCCTCCCTTGCCAGTGCTGCAGGTCTCTTACTGGTAGCATTTCATTGCAATGACACAGAAATGTCTCTGAAAGTATCCTCTGATGTTCTTTGGTGAAAATAATAAAAAGGGGTAATAATAATTAAGCTTATTAAAAAAAAAAAAAAGATTAATGGGCAAGGAGGAATGGTCTTAAACGAAAAGATTCATAGCCTGTTTCAAACGTGGGTGGTTGGACTGTGCAGATAAGATCCAAAAGAAATAAAGACCCAAACTCATCTTCTACTGATTTTGAGTCCTGCACATCTGGGAAAATCTGAATATATTAAAAAGAAAAGTAAATTTTGGAGCTCCTAGTGGGCCACAGACGTATCACGGGATTTGGTGTCTGATACTTTAACCACCCGTGTACTGCTTACTCCTCGTCATTGTCTCTCACTAATCTTGAAGAACCTGTTCCTTTAGCTTAAAACGAGATCTTCTGATTTGTTCTCCAACACATTTCAACAGCATCAAATCTATCCTGAAAACGTCAAACTTTAATGCATCCAACCCATCACTGAAATGAGGGCTGGACAAAAGTACAGGAAAAAAAATCTTACAACTTTTTCACACAACTTTCTTATTCTGTTCCAGCTTCAGCTCATACCCACACACACACACACAAAGGGACGGGAAGCTGCTAAGCTCAAGGCAGGAGCTCAGCAGCTCCCCACGGGGACAGTCCACAGGGGCAACTTCATAAGCGATTTAGGCCAAGTCAAATTTTACCTCCCCTCCTCCCCTGCTGCCTCCCTTTGCTAGCCTTGAAGCTCATAGGGCCATTTCATAGCTGTTGATCTCTAACAAAATTAATATTTTATTATTGGTGCTGGTTTTCAGGTGAATTCCTTGAATTCAGCATTACTGAGGGGGCAAACATCAGGGCTGTGCAAAGGGGGATCAGTGCAGATCTGCCCCACAAATAGAGACTGTGCTAAATCCACCTTCAGCCACTCGAGAAGTTGTACCCAAATGTCGGATGTGCTTCCCTAGAGAGTGGGAAGTGTCCTTCTCCTAAGGACAGAGGAAAAGATTTGTATTTTTACAGCGTAACCCTGAGCCAAAGCGCCGTCCCCTCCTGCTCGCCCGGCCACAGGCATTGCAGCTCCTCCACGGGGTGTTGCAATCCATCCGGGGGAATTTTCTCATGGGGTTCCTTCTGCTTGACCCAGCCCCAGCCGGGACATCCGCAATTCACACACAAAGAGCCCACACATGACCCTGTCCCTGCCATACCGGGGCACGGCCCAGCACCTCGGCGGCCGCGGGCTCCGCTGGGACGCGCGGGCTTTGTTGCGCATGGCTCCGTGCCAGAAACTTGTTTTCCAGGCCCAGGGAGTATTTCTCCCAGAAAGATTGTCTCAGCTGAAAACTAAGGCAAAGTTTGGTCCCTCCCCTTCGGGGAGAGCCCGGCAGTCGCTGTGCCTGCGACAGAGGCGGCCTCCTGCGGGAGTAGTCGGCGTTCGCCCGGTCCCGGAGGGCTGTGGGTGGCCAGAGGGGACATCCTGCTCCTCTGGGCTGCGGGCCGGGAGCAGGGCGCAGCCAGAACACCGCACAACAGGTACGTGAAGCTCTGCGGAGGGAAAAAAAGGGGTCTGGGGAGAGCATGGGGAGGAGCAATGGTGACGTGAGGGGGATTTTAAGGAGCTGAGTAATTTCTGCGCAGCCCTTCATGCAGCTTCACTGCTCCCACTCCCTGTCCCCAACCCTCGATGCATCTCGTGCCTCCGCTTCCTTCCTTCCTTCCTTCCTTCCTTCCTTCCTTCCTGGCCCCAAATCCCTGTGCGTCCCTGCGGAAGGGTGGGATTCACTCCGGATAAGTTGAGAGGGGTAACGGGGGACATGTCCCTTTGCCTTTCCGTGTGCGGACAGCATTCGGGGAAATACAACCCACCTCCTGACACGGTTGTGTCCAGCGTGGGGATGGGAAGCAGCAGTCGCAGGCTACAGCAGGGAAAACTCCAACTAGATGGAAGAGGAAAAAATAATTCACAGCGAGGGTGATTAAACTCCGCTCCAGGTGTCCAGCACTGAGACATGCAGACGTGAGGCAGCCCCATGAGTGCCCTGCTTTGAGGACTAAGTGACTTCCAGCAGTGATCCTTCCCCACCTAAATTCTTCTGGGCGGCTGAGAGGGACGAAGAGCAAGGGGTTTGAGTGCTCTGCCAGCACGGCATTTGCCTCCTTCAAAGCCAGCATCCTGATACCTGCAAGGGACCCTGCATCCCCGCTGCTGTTGGAGCTGGTGAGAGAAGGTGGTTTTAGCATGTGCCTCCCCTGGTGTGTTTTAAGCCTGAGCTCAGGTACAAGGGACAAGTCAAGGATTGCCATGTCAGACACACGGACCCACTGGGACAGCCTGGCTGTACTTTACCCTGTGACACAACCATCCCAGCCTCTCCAGGAGCAGCAGGTGCTGGCTCTTCGTGGTAGGGATCAGGGGTGGTGGTGCTGCATGGGCTTGCACTCACACACCCCACTGACGTGTTCACAGCAGCCCAGAAACTGTGGTGAGTTACTGCTGGGGACATATGGGATCAAGCTGTAGTGATTTACTGCTGGAAATACACAGGATTCACAATGGGCAGCTGTAGGAGGAATGGGACGTGCTCAGATCTCCATCCATCTGTCATTAATGGCCTCCCCTTTAGCTGCCTGTTGGAAATGAAATACTTTCTCTCTTCAAAATCAGCTGATATGAGGGAGGAAGAGACTTGTGCTTGCAGAGAAGTGAGAGGGAATGATTCCCAGTAGACAGGTTTCCCACCACAAAGTCCTGGTGCAGGCCTAAACCAGCAAGCAATGGGTCAGAAAAGATGCTTCACTGCCTAAAATGGTGTATTTAAAAGCAGGGTCAAGAGCTGGGTTTCTCAGGTAAACACTGTTGTAACTCTTAATAATCCTCCAGACCCAGTGAATGTTTTGGCATCTGGCGTGGGGACTAAGGTGATCCCATACTGTGGTGATGAGAAATGGCTCTTTGGTTCAATCTCCAGGGTCAAATCTGTCAGCAGATGTATCAAAAACATTACTCAGAGCTCAAAAAGGGGACAGTGACATTTCCATCTGCTGTGGGGTTTCTTACTGGGGAGTGCTGCAGAGATTAGCATGGGGAAGTGCCCTTCAGCAAGGCTTGGAGGCCCTGGCCTAGCCCAGGATGTAGGACCATCGGCCAAAAACTTGGGAATTGCCCTCCACCTTTGCTTTTTTCAGTCTCCATATCCCATCTTGAGAAGGAGGATGTACCATCCTTTCCCAGCCCCTGTGCTCATAGTGATGTGCTGTCAGTGATTTACTGAGGTCAGCACTAAGCCAAACCAAAATGTCGGATGGAAGCAGCCTTTAAAACATGCAGCATGCTTGTATACTGGGGGAAAAAATGGAGCTCAGATCAGTGAAAAAACACACATTTGCATTTCAGTTCCAGCTTCAGCCTTTTTACACGCTGCAGCACAAAAGGCGTCAGTATGAAGGACTCTTTCCTTCAGCTCCCCCACATTCCTCAGCTTCAGCTTCCCCGCTTTGGCAGCCTTCAAATAAAGGAACGGCCAAGGTCAGGAGAAAAGAACAAAAACAGAAAAAATAAAAGGGGAGGAAAAAAAAGGAAAACAAACCTCTCAAACCTAAAACCATAGGCCCTGGTAAAACCGCCTTTCCTGGTGCCCACTATCCAAGTGAAAGCTCCTGCCTGCAAACTGCTCAGTGTTTGCCAATGGCTTTTGCACTCCCCAGGCCCCCCTGCAGCCCCGTCCTCCCTTGCTGGAAAAGCTGCACCCCTGCACCCCCAGCTGCTGGGACAGGCACTTGTGGAGGTGGCAGTGACCAAGTTTTGTCAAGCACGGAGAGAGTTTGCCCCATCACCAGCACCACCATCCTCTGTCCTGCACCAGCAACTTCCCACATGATTCATGGAGATGTTGGGCTGCCTGAGGAACATCAAGCCCACTTCAGAAGGTACAGGGAAGAAGCACAGTGACATGCAAGACCCCATCCTGCCACTCTCATGTGCGTAAGCTCTCCTGCTGAAAGTCCCCGGAGCACTGGAGGCAAGAGTTTGAAGGACCTGGCCCAAAAAAGGGCAATGTAGGATCATATATTAATGCCAGTTCAAACAGGCCCATGGAAGCTGTGCCAATTTATATTGGATCAGTCTTGGAATTTAACAAAGGCCTCCATGTTTATCCAAGTGTTGGAGCTGCTTCCTGCATCCTTTCAATCCCCGGCTCCGGAACCGCTGCGGGAACCACCCTGCAGTGGCCACAGCACATCAGCTCTGGAAAACAAACTCAAACCCAGGAACTAAAGGCAAAACCACCATGGAACATGAGGAAGCCATAATTTCCCTGACTGTAACCACCAGCAGGAATGTGGGTGTGCTGTTGCAATGCCCATTTTATCTGTTTATCGCACTTGAAGTGGACCCAGCTCTGGTCAGGGCTGTGCGAGGACTCTGCCTGCTAAAAACTGAGGAGCAAGACATTCACATCAGGTCTGAGCTACTGTACAACCAGCACAGCTGTGAAATTCCCATACAGACATACAAACACACAGCCCGATTTCTAAGAGAACATAAGAATTTGATTTCCAGTATCACAGGAGGAGAGCAGGGTGATGGATGCTGTTATCCCACATATTTCTACAGAAATCAGTTCCCACTACTTAACAGCTTACAAGGAGGAGCATTTCTCTTCTGCTGCAGATGCTGAAGGTACACAGATGAATGATGATAAGCGGGTTTAATACAAAAAGAATGGGCCAGTGATGTAAACTACAGACTAACAGACAAACTAAACTGACAGGATGGAAGTTTGATATTTCCTTTTCTGCAGTTCCTTCAAGGGCTGGACACACTGGGCAGAGCAGCAGTTTAGCATCTCAGTAGTAAAATGCCCTGCATAGTCACTGTGCTGTTATTTAAATTCCCCCAAAGAGCAAAGCACAGCAAAAGCACCATTTTTATCTGCACCTGAATAAGGCACCTTCTGAATTTCCCAAGAAATAATGGCATTGTTCTTGAGGAAAGCTGGGGAGGTGTTTAAAAGTCAGGATTCAGGTGTTAATTGTCTTTTCAATTTTGTGTCTTACCATAAGCAAGGTGCATACTCTGAGAAAAAGATTGTTAAGGTGTTGCTAAGGTGAGGATTACTGAAATAAATGCAAGTACAAACAGCAGTAGTAGGAAAAAGGTTTATCCACCTGTTTAGTGCCCTTTTCTTAATACCTATTATTGCTTTAATAATTAATGTTCTGCTTGGTACAGCTGGCTTACGAGATGGTTAGAAATGTAAACATTTTGTTTACTTTTTAAAAAACAGCCATAATACCTGTTGACAGATCATGGTCATGCAATACCTCGAAAATATACCTCACCTGAACACCCTTCCTGTTCAAAAAAGCCACACTGAGGCAGCCAAATCCAGAGCTTTGGCAGCAGCTGCACTCCAGCCCTTTGAATCTGGGATGGACAGTTGCAGCTCTGCTCCTAAACCTACTGCCAAATCCTTTCATAGCCCTGGGTAAGGGAAAGAGAGCATTCCTAGCATGCACATTTTAGAACTCAGTATTAGCTTTCTAGCTAAAATAAAACCAGAGTTATGTAAGTTACATAAAAAGTTAAATTAAAAAAAAGTTCTGAAAGACGGCAGACCGAGATTACTGGAACATTTAAAAATCAGAATAAACTCAGAGAAACTATATTATAAAACAATCCACACATTTCTTCACCAACTAAAAAAACCCAACAGTTTTATTTTTGTTTTTCTGCTTTTTTTATCAAACGGGAACAAAGTTCCCAACAGCCCCTGGTTTATGTGCTAAATGCAAAAGCTACCCCAAATCTGCAGTTATGGTTAGATCAGCTTTTGCTCCAACACCTCTCCAGTAAGATTCTGTTCCATAAATGATGCCTGATTGTCAGCTGGAACCCCACAAAGCAAAGACATTGAACTCAAAACATCAAACTTCCCTTTATGGCTGCACATAAAAATAAAGTTGGCTTTTTTTTTTTTAAATTCAACTTTTGGCTAAAACTTTAACAGTTCCAGAAATCCAGTATTTGGCCTCCTTGTTTACTGCTGACCCCCAGCAATCCCCCTTTGTTCCTTGATATCAAGGGAAAACCCTTCCAGAAGCAACTCTGATTCCTGTGCATCCAACAGCTGAAGGAGGAACAAGGACAACCTCTTGGACAAAGAGCAGCGAAGCTGCCAAACTCAGTCTTAAAACAGACACTTGGCTTGGCTCAAAACCCTTCTAGCAGCTACTGTTAAGCTGCTAAGCACTTAAACTTGACCAAAATCCTCTCCTGAGATTGGGCAGAGACTTTTCCAAGCACTTTTGCTTTTTGGGATGTGAAGACGATGGAGATGCACGTCAAGGATGATGGAGCTGGGATCCTAGGGACGACGATGGAGCTGGGCACGCTGGGGATGACAACGGAGCTGAGCTGCAGCGCTGACAGTGAAGCTGGGAATGCCCGGGATGGAGTTGGGCACAGTGGGATAACGATAGAGCTGGGCCACTGGATGCATTCTCGAAGCGATGGATGTGTAGGAAGGTTCCTCTGCATGGATGAATGGAAACATTAGCTGCGAAAGGGAGCCAGGAGCAGGTCAGTAGGACACTGAAAGCGCACAGTTTCCTTGTGGCTCCCACTGCAGGTGTGTGAATATCCGATGGTGGCACCGCCGTGGTTTTATTGGTGTGTGTGTCCTGGGGCAGAGCAGCAGGGCAGCCCTAAGCGGCCAGGTCGAAGTCGTCGCGCTCCTGGTTGTAGTCGAGCACCTTCTGCCGCAGGCGCGAGGCGTCCACCCAGGTGATGAAATCCTCGACGGCGCGGGGCACGAGGAGCGCGGGGTCTGTCACCACCTCGGGCCCCACGCGGACGTGCCCCTGCTCCACGAAGGTAACGGCGTGGCGCAGGTTCTGCGCCATGCGCAGCTTCACCAGCAGGCAGGGCAGGCGCCGGCGGCAGAAGGCGGCGGCCGAGAGGCTCTCGCAGACGGCCAGCGACTGCCGGCTGTTCACCAGCCCCAGCCCGTGCAGCTTCTCCAGCAGCGCGGCGGCGCAGCGGGCGCGGAAGGCGGCGCTGGCCGGGCCCAGATCGCGGAGCCGCCGGGCCAGGGCACGCACGGCGCGGGCCAGCGCCTTGTACTGCACGTAGTCCTCCCGCCGGCCCAGCCGGTACCGCCTCAGCGCCCGCACCTCCGCAAGGTTCCCGCCCGACGCCTCCCAGTTCACCAGGTCCAGCCGCCGCAGCAGCTTCTGCTCGTGGTACTTCAGTTTCCGCACCATCTTCGCGGGATCGGGATCCGCCGCGCCGCCGCCTGCGAGGGACCTTTCCGGGGTGGAGCGGCCGCGGGCCCCGCGGCTCTTCCGGGGAGGAGCCGCCGTGACATCGCGCCGGGAGTCCCGCCCCGGGAGCGCTTCCCCAGCAGGTCCGCCCTGGGGGAGCGCGGCCGGGCGGCGGGGTACCGGGATAAGGGTGGCCCCGTCTCTCCTTCCCCAAGGAGAAGGGGGCAGATAGAGCCCAGCCCGGCATGCGGCTGCTTCCTCCCGCGCTCTGCGCATCGCCGGGGCCAGCCCGGCGCGGAGGGGTCACTCCGAGTACGGCCGCACAGCCCCGACACCCGCTCCGGCACGGGCAGCCCGACCTTGTCTCGCCAGGGGCCGAACCCAGGATTTGTCATTCCTCCTGGAAGAATGGCTGCGGCGCTGTGTTTCTCCGTGACATCCCGCTCCCCCTGATGCACAGGCAGGTTTTCCTTGAGGAGCAGCAGAATCCTCCCTCTGTGCGGTTCGTAGCACCGCAGATCTCTCGAGTGCCGCCGCGGCCTCGCCAGCCAAAGGTTTCGTCCCACTTTTCTGTAAGTGCACGGTGCTGTCTGCTCCTTGGGATTCAGGATACAACAAGGAAATTCCCTAGTAGAACAGGTCAGGTTGACAATTCGGGATTTCTTTGTTTCTCACGAGCAGATTTCTGTATTGGCTTAATCTTGATTTTCCTAATTCTGGATCTTCCGTGTGCAGGGTTTGTTTCAGTGGATGATCTGGTCACAGAGGCCATGGTGGCCTCTTGATTTGCTTTGTGTTTATCCTCAGGTTTGCCGGTGAAGCCACCAATGGAAATGTGGAGCACCAGCAGCACTGAGCAGTTTTACCGGATCCCTGAAGGGAAGGGACCACACTCGGTTGGATGTACAGACCTGATGACAGAAAATGCAGTTGAGGTAAAGTTCTTGACTCTTTCTCCTTTGGATTAAGCCACAATGTTAGTGAAACAACTGGCTGCAGTTTTACAGATAAATCAAGCAGAAGGTCTTGTCTGTGTGCTCCACACTGGCACTCACAGCTGAGCTTTCTGTCGTTACCATCCTGGTATGGGATGTGTACTGGACATTTACCAGATGGATGTAACCTGCAAGCCTTCCCCCATGTAACCTGCATGACTAATTCGTCCCTTTTCCTAGTACCCTTGATTTTCTCCTACACAAGATACTGCTGAGAAACTGTGTCCTCCTGGGACCCAGGGGGTTCTTTTCTTCCCACCCACCTCACTGCTCCCTCCTGCACTGGGCTTCTGAGGGGATTCCACATGCAGTCTCTGTGACTGTGGCTGTTCTCATTGCAAAGATCCCAACAGGAGCTGGCAGGGTTGAGAGATGAGGGTGTGTAGAGTCGGGAGATGAGCCTATGCAGTGTTTCAGCTGCAGGGTACATGATGAGATGTCTTCAGATTTTATCTCTCTGAAGAACAGGATGTCAATTCTACAAGAGATTAGTACAGTGAGAAGCCATAATAATAAGACAGAGACAGTAACCAGATGAGTAATCAGCTTGCTTGTGAGTTTCCATTTCAAATCTTCTTGCCTTTGAGAGAATACACCTGCATTTACACTGTGGTTTTACTCCTCAGACTAGCCAGGTATAGTGGAACTTGTGATCAGTTTGTAATGCTTCATATGTTTTCCTTTACTGAGCTTACTCTGTATCAGCACAGAGGAGTGATGAATTTCTCTTCGCAGTCAGGCTGTGTGGTTTTTTTTACATAAGCATTATGAACAATTGCAGTTCTCTCAGGCACAGATAATGAACCTCTTTCCCTTTCTGGTAGACAGTCATTGGGGAGGTTCACTGGGACTATTCTGAGATCAAGTTAATGTCACTACCAATGTGGAGAAAAGTTCTTCCACAATGGTCTCTGTGTCAAAGGTTGGTTTAAGGTTGTTATGTGAACGGAAACAAGCTTAATTAAACAAACTTTTGGTAAACTGTATATATATACTATATAANCAAGAAATCAAGGCTTTATTTCAATGCTTATGTTTCTTTTGGCCCTAATTGTAACTTGCTAAACCAAAAGTACAGTTGGAGCAAGGCAGCGAATTTGAATGTGGTGTTGCAAATTCCCTTGCAAACCAGGAAGTAAGAATGCAAATTGCACACAGTTCATCTGCTGGGAAGTCTGCTTGGGGTGTGCCTTGGTACATTGCTGCTGACTGTGAAGGAAGAAGACTGATAAGGGGGTATGCAGGGGTCCCTGTGAGTGTGGAAAGCTTGGGTGCTTTCCTGGGATACCTGGAGTGCAGACATTAAGAGATTTGAACCGGTGGTAAGAAAGAGAGGCAGATGAAACACAGGTCAACAAAGTTGTGTTTAGAAAGATGGACCAAGAGAGATTTGTGAATGTCTTGATGGGTAGGTAGAGTGATACATCGTTCTCCCTTGCTGTGCAGCTGCCCAAGAGCTTTGCTGACAGCCACTGCTCAGTTTAGGCAAGAACACCACAGCCACGTTAGAGAGCCTTCTCCTCTCCAGGCTGAACAGCCCCAGCCCTCTCAGTCTGTCATCCTAGGAAAGGTGCTCCAACTCTCAGGTCATCTTCAGTCACCCTTTAACAGTCAGCCCTATAAAACGTAATAAAATGCATCATCAAACCATTCTCAGTGAGGAAGATCCAGCAAGATGCTGGATGGAGCAAATAGGTAGTGAGTTAATTAATAAAATTAATTAAATGAAGCATTTCTAATAAGCCCTAGGCTAACCTAGAGAAGGTGATATTAGGCACAGGAAGATTGTGACATAGTATTGGCATCAAAGCCTGTATATGATAATAATTTTCTCATGAGATTCTCATAATTCTCCTAAGTTTCATTCTTGCATCTGAAACCCTTTCTATAAATGTTTTTATGTTCTATTTTCTCTGCCATATATAAATAAATACCAATATTAGGTTTTTTTTAAATTTTCCCAACCCCAGGGAAGCTTCCTGCGCCTGTATTATCCAGCATGTGATGCCACAGATATCAAAGAGGCACGATGGATTCCAGATAAAGAATACTATCAGGGACTCTCTGACTTCCTTAATATGTACCGAATTGTAGGAGAAAGGCTTTTCCATTATTATGTTGGTAAGACTGGTTCTGGTTTTATTCTTTGCCTGTTGCTGCCTCAGTGCTCCATGAGCAGGGTGTTACTGCTGCAGGGCTGAAAAAGAGTTTTTAGCAAAGAAGTGTGTTTTTGAGGGATGGGTCTGTGTGATGAGGCTCAGTGCTGAGTGTGACCCAGTTCTCAGGCAGTCCCTGACTGCTGTGGATAGGAGTGTCTGGGCAGTTTACTTTAGGTAAGATGCACCTCTGCATTAGGATTTAAATCCCACAGGGAAACGTGCAAAGATACAAAAGTCAGAGAGATTCTGAGGTCTGAATACCAGCAAGACCCAGATGCATGATTATTAAGGTTTAAGAGATATGTACACCTTGTGCCAGGCTGTGAATGGGAGGAAGAGAAGACAAGTATCTTCTGCCAGTAGAAAGTATTTTCAGAATCAGATCTATATTTGCCTTCTATTTTAAAGATGAGACTTGATGACACCTTATTTTTAGATGATTGCTCTGATATCAGTGGTCACCACATTCTTGGGATCTCTCCCAGAGGAACAAATGCTTTCTCTCATTTCAGTAATAATAATGTACACTTCTGTTTTTATTTAGGTTCAGTGACCTGTCCTGCAAAGTCAAATGCTGCTTTTAAGCCAGGAGAAAAATACCCACTTCTCGTTTTTTCCCACGGACTTGGAGCTTTTCGGTAATTTTGCAATTTGTTGACAAACTGGTTTTGTTGTCTGTGGAGACAGCAGTCTCCAAGGGTGCATTTGAACAGATTTTCAGTAGGGGGTGAGATCCTTGTGGAGCTGAAACAGATTTGAAGAACAGGCTGCTGTGTGTCATTATGCCTCCACTGAAGCAACAGCAAGGTTGGCGTATGGTTAGTCACAGAATAATAGAACAGCCTGGGCTGGAAGGGGCCTTAAAGATCATCTCTGCTTTGGACAGGGACGCCTTCCACTAGACCAGGTTGTTCTGAGCTCCATTTGTGTTTTCCCCTTGTATGATAGAGGTGAAGGTATTTACCAACTACTAAGCACATTGAGAAGATTAGCTGGTTGATTTTTGGACAGCTCTTTGGAGATGCAAAGTGCTGTGTGTGCTACTTATTAAAAATCAGTAGCATTTTTCCTTCTGAACAGATAGTAAAATAGTACCAAAGTTTTGTGAACAGGCTTTGGTGCCTGGCATACAAACTCCTGCCCTGCTGGGTAGCAAATTCAAATGGAAGAAATACTGAATGACTAGTGCACACCTAGTGTGGTCAGCATTTAAAGAGCAGTGGAATTGAAAGAATGACATCTCACCAGAGTGTGATTTTTATTGCAGGACAATCTATTCTGCTATTTGCATAGAGATGGCTTCTCAGGGCTTTATAGTGGCTGCTGTGGAGCACAGGTGAGTATGCAGCACATTTTGGAGTTCTGATGGAAAGCAACTTGCTCACATTAAACAGAATGTTATTTGTTCTAAAGAAGAACTTCTGGATTTTTTTTGAAAAAGAAAAACTAACATCTATTTTTCAGCCCTGCCTACACTGCCCATTGCTCCACTCTTCTCTAAACAAAGGCAATTTTGTTTAGATAAGCCCTAGAACGAAAAGTCTTGGGGTATATATCATTTGTCATTCTTCAGATATGCTATTTGTCTCTCTCTTATTATTATTAGAATATAAAGTAGGTGAAGAATATAGAGGAGGTGGGAGTTTTCGTGGGGTTATTGCATTATTTAGAAAGTCTGTGGACACTGCGTTGCAATTGCAGCAGCACTGGTTGATAGCTGGATCTCTTCAGACGAGTGAAATCTAAGACTTGTGCTGACTTCTCAAACCAAATGGAATGCATACCCAGAAATAATCTCCTCTTGATATCACAGAGATGAATCTGCTTCAGCCACGTATTACTGTAAAAGAAGGTCTGTTTCTGAGTCACAGGAGGAGTCCACGCCTACCATGGAGAAGGAGTGGATCTACTACAGGAAACTGAAAACTGGAGAGGAGGAGCGTGGCTTGCGCCATAAGCAGGTGCCTGGGCTGGCTCTGTGCTCTGGGAAGTGTGGCAGGAGTGCTGTGTTTAGGACTAGCTGACTCTCCCTTTGGCCAGGAAGCAGTCTTCTGCCATGGCTCGGGGTTATATAAAATGGATCGGGTCCTGTGTCCCTGAAGGTGGAACAGCCAACAATAGCTTTCTTCAGAGCATAAACTGCTCCCTCAGCAAGGCTTTTTCTTGAAGTTGCACTCTTGAGCTGAGTCATCTGTTTCTCCTCTGGTTCCACTCATCTTTCTGTTTCTTCTCTGTCTTCATACTTTTATTGCCCAACCCAGCCTAAAAGTGACACAGAGTTGAGCTCAGGTGTTTGCGTAGCCTTAGGCTTGCTTTAGCTTTTGTTTACCATTCCATAGCAAGATGAATCATGGCTGCTCTGTGTGGGTTGTTTGCTTTATAGTCTTCACCACACTTGAAGGTGTTTTTTAGATTATGTAAACAGAGCAGATTTCCAAGTTAAAATAAGCAGTATCCATGCTAGATGTAATGTGGCCATCATGACAAGCTCATCCAAGCACAGACTTGACCTTTAAAATATGGGAGTGTTTTTTCCAGCTAATGAAAACTCAGCCCGGGAGGTGCTTCTCTTTATCTCCCTGGGCCATACAGACAACAGTACAAGAGTCATTTCCTGTATGTGTACAATATCCTGCTTGTGAATGTCAATGTCTGAGCTTGGAAATAACCTCCAGAAGCCATTGTCTGCAAATTTCACAAGTAGAGAAGCCGGGAGATTGGGATTTACTTGAAATTCAGTGATGCGCAGACATCTTGCTGGCGGCCTAAACACTGTGGTTCCCAAGATCACTACTGTTCCTTGGTTTTTGAAGCTTTTCTTTTACTGACATATCAATCAAAAACTGTTTTTATATGGAACAATGAGAACCTTTATTTGCAACAGCTTCACTACTGTTTTCAAGGATGAGCATGCATAAAAAATGGGATGGGCTTCTTCACTGTTTGTTAATTTGGGTTTATCCAGAGTAAAGACAGTTTCAAGGCTATTGTCTGATGGAGCAAGTGATGGAATGACATTTGCTCATCCAAGTGAGCCTGAGAAGCATCAGCGAGTTTGGAGTTGTGTAACTTAAGCCTTTGCACATCCCAACAACCCCTTTTCTTTAGCAGTGACAGGACAAAGGAGTTCAAGGCCTTTGGTGCATGTTACAGGGATAAATTCCTCTGTGTGCAG
This sequence comes from Vireo altiloquus, assembly GCA_013396875.1. Lineage (NCBI taxonomy): Eukaryota > Metazoa > Chordata > Aves > Passeriformes > Vireonidae > Vireo > Vireo altiloquus. The sequence continues at coordinate 46,272 of VZRF01003101.1, forward strand.
AGTCTTGCTCTATGCAAGAGCTTCAGATCTCTACACCTCCAAAAACCAGTTTTGTTGTATGCCATATGGCTCTATTTTGCAGTTCAGATTAATTGGTACTGTATCAGACACTTAGGGGGGGTAAAAAATCAGTAAGTCCTGTGTCCAAGGGGCTGTCAAGCCTGGAAGTTGTCTGATGATTCCTTCCACTGCTCTGCCCTAACCTCTCTTTCTCTCCAGGTGCAGCAAAGAGCAGAGGAATGTATCAAAGCTCTCAATCTCATACTTAAAATCAATTCAGGAGAGGAAGTAACGAATGTACTACATTCAGACTTCAACTGGAACAGCCTAAAGGTGAGTGAAAAGTGGCAGCTGCATTTTGTTAAATACCTAATAATGCTACTGGTTTCCCCCTTCCATTTATAAACTGGTTTCTGTAAATTATTCTGAAGATCACACTGTAGATCTATGAACATATTCGCAGGTCATCCCAAGCTGGATAGGTAGTAATGGAGCTGAAATGATGCTCTACCTACTTCAGTAGGATCTATTGCCCAAAAAAATTATTCCCTTTATAAAAGTAATTTTGGGAAAGAAAGTCTCTTACAGCACCTGGATTTTTTTGACAGGATTCTGTTGATACTAGCAGAATAGCTGTGATGGGACACTCTTTTGGTGGTGCTACAGTTATTGAAAGTCTCAGCAAAGAAATGAGATTCAGGTAAGTATGCAAAACAAGGCCAGAGACATTTGGCACTTGAGAGGTCTGGAACAGGGCACTTTACATAGGATCCCCCGACTACTGATTAGCTCCTGAAGAAAAGTTTTGTTTGGCATGTCTTGCTTTCTCCAGCCATGCTTCTTCTTCCAAGTGTGGGGATGTGGTGGAACACGATAGCTGCGTCTAAATATGTGGGACCCTGCAATCCAGCTGCACCTGGCAATGGAGACCAACAAATGACAAGAATGGACTAATTCTCTTCCCCCAGAGTAGAGATGATTCTGAAACAAAATTATTCATTTACCTGTTCAGTATCAAAGACACTTTCTCTTTCCCATGTCTTGTGCAACTCAAAAGCATGCTCAGAACTTCCAAGCTTTCTGCTTCTGTGCCAATATCCAGATGTTTTTGGCAGGTGTGGCATTGCCCTCGACGTATGGATGCTTCCTGTAGGTGATGACATTTACCAAAACAGCGTCCAGCAACCGCTGCTTTTTATCAACTCTGAAAAATTCCAGTGGGCTGAGAACATCTTAAAGATTAAGAAGCTCATCTCCAATGACACAAACAAGAAAATGATCACTATCAAGTAAGTGCCCAGGATCCATCATTTCCATGGTTGAAGCTCTCATTGGAGCTGTGCAGCTATGTCTAACTGTAGAAAGACAGACAGTCCCTAGAGCACAAATCTGATGAGGAGCAGCTGAGGAGGGAGGCAGGGAGGCTCAGCCTGGTGAAAAGGAGGCTCGAGGTGACTTTCTCACTCTCTACAACTCCCTGACAGGAGGGGTCAGCCAGGTGGGGGTCAGGGTCTGCTCCCAGGGAACAAGAAATGGCCTCAAGTCACACCAGGGGCAGTTCAGATTGTATATTAGGAAATAATTCTTCATTGAAACAGTTTTCAGGCTGCCTAGAGAAGTGGGGGAGTCACCATCCCTGGAGGTGTTTAAATGATACGTAGATGTGGCACTGAGGGACATGGTTTAGAGGTGGAATGGCAATGCTGGGTTAATGGTTGGATTTAATAATCTTACAGGTCTTTTCCAGCCTAAATGATACTATGACTGTCTCTCCTCATGGCGCAGGGTTTCACTGTATGTTTAAATTAGCCATACATCCCCCACGGTGGGGACAGAGACGTCTCAAAGCAGCCAGGAACCCCAAGTTTAAGACATTCCAAGGTGTGCATTCCTGCCTTGGGGCATAAGCTTTGTGCTGAGTCTTGTGCATCACCTGCATTTGAACACTTGAAATGTGTTCAGACATTTGAAACAACTTGTCCCCAGCCTTCTGGGGACAGTTCTGCAGCCAGGGGAGGGATGGCTTTATCCTGCACCACAGAGCAGGGAGACAACCCCATTTTGATGCTTTGCCAAGCAAACTCTATTGCAGTTGCAGTTAAGAGTGACTTGCAATGAGCATGTACAAACCTTACTCTTTTCTGTGGTTAGGGCAGAATTTCCTGCTAATCTTGCATGCTTGTGAGATTAACCTATTTTATCTTCTCCTAAAGACAGCACAAAAACACGACTGAAGTGTGTGCATCTTTTAATCAGGCAATTTAATGTATTCTTATAAGCCTGTTAATAATTTTTCTCTTTGCAGGGGGTCAGTACATCAGAGCTTTCCTGACTTCACCTTTGTGAGTGGAGGAATCATTGCGAGATTTTTCAAATTAAAAGGAGAAATAGATCCAAATGAAGCTATTGATATCAGCAATCACGCTTCATTAGCCTTCCTACAGAAACATCTGAGTAAGTATCTGTTTTCAGCAAAGTATGAAGTTAACTAATATTTAATTCCTGTGAAGCTTTTTATATAACCATTCAGTTTAAAACAAGATCAAAGTAAGTGCATTGTGGAAAAAGTAAGTCAGACTTTTTCTAGAGGTTTGTGAGTTTCTTTTGTGCTCTTAGCAACTCAGAGGAAAATACTGACATTTTGTTGATTCAAGAAAATCTGGAGTATCATTTTTTCCTCCTTAAAACATTTTTCCTCCCCTACTTTGCCAAGTTGATTTCATTATTCAGTGTAGTTTTACAAAAAGCTGGTTCCTTAACTCATGGCCACTTGGGTTTTCTTTCCCCCATCTTACAGGTCTTAAGAAAGATTTTGATCAGTGGGATCCTCTTGTGGATGGCATAGGACCCAATGTTATTCCCGGAACCAATATTGACACATCTCCAGCTGAACCTGAATAAGGAATACAAAGAAGTACTGAAAATGCCATGGACATCACGACACTAATATTGGCCAGACATTGCTCAGACATGTGGTGGTATTGAACACCTACAAAGCTGTTGGGGTCTGGAACAAAAAGAAGACAAGGCATTAAGTTACATCATCATAGGTTTTCAAATAAATTAGTGGGATGCTCTGAAATACTGCAACAGAGTAACTTCTGCTTTGTAGGCAGCTTAGGGGAAATCACTTGTTAATAATTTAGATGATCTTTCTGGTTTTGACTTGAGTCAAGTTTTGCAGAGAGACAAGACTGAGCTCCAAGGAATTCAGCTACAGGTTGGTTTACCAAGCTTTACATCAGTTTGCATCCAGCAAGCCCTTACTGCAGTGCAAGGATAAAGAAAAACAACAAACCAAGCCAAAACAACCCCAAACCACCACTTTTCTGTTTCGATACTAAGTATTTCAGCTGTGCTCTGACAACAGTTGGGAGCTGGGGCAAGTGTTTGCTTATTCTAGTCTGAGATGGCTGTGGAGGGTGGTCTTCAAAACTGTCTCTTACTAAAGTAAGTCACAGTAAAAGCTACAGGAAAGAGTTCAGCTCACAGCAGATAAAGTCCAGACACAGGACTCCTCCCAGGAGCTTAATCCACTTAGATGTAAGATGTGTTTAGTGCCATAGCTAGAGAATTATGTTTTCCTCCCCAGAGCTTCAGAATGGGTCACTCTTGTAGCAACTGTGACTGCCCTTGGGCAAAGCTCCAGCAGCTCCTCCCTTGTCAATGTCTGTGTTACCACTACCACACAGTCAGACTGCAGAGGAAATCACAGATGTGGCACCTGAACAGCTGCCTTCACATGGTCCTTGATAGCAATGCTTCATCTTCTGAGGTCTCTCCTGGTAGTCAATGCTCTCCAGACACTCATCTTTGTCCAAGTACTCACAATGGTCTCTAGGTGACACAAGAAGCAGTTGGCTCCCACTGACAGATAGAGACAGCAATGGTAGTATCTGGACAAAGATTGTCAAGCAGCCACCTGGCTGGCCTTGTTTAAGGCTCTCATTTTTGGATCAGAGCTGCCTGAAGCTGCCACATGGAAGGGCATCTTCTAAATTCTGTTCATTTCAAAATCAGGTTACAAACAAAACAACTGAAGCAAACGAATGAAGAAATTAACAGTGTAATTATGTATTATACATAACCTGTGATCTTAAAATTTTGAGATTGCAATAACACCTAAGACCTGTCTTTCAGAATTTAATTAAATTCTCCTCAGCCTACTGCCGTGTATTGTCTCTGTTAAGCAAATAAATACATGTTTGTCTTACTGAGTCAGCACTAACACTTGAGATCTGTGAGATTCACTGTCAGCCACTTTGGGTTCCTAAGTTCTTGAAAAATCCACAGCTTCTGAAAAGGAAGCAGCTACGCTATACAGGAACATGGAACACCACTATAAATACAGATATAAATATAATATAGACCCCCTTTTCAACACCTGAGAAGGAGAATAAAAGGTGAGATCTCCTTAAAACAGATGCAGGTCATGTCCTTAGCACATTGCATATGTGTGGCAGCAAAGCCATTCCATTGGGTCTTCTTCATATTTATAGGAAAAGCTTCATCTTTCATTAGTGCAATTGTAGCACATTCAATTAATTAAGTGCAAATCATGTTTCAAAGCATTCATCATAGCTCACAGTGCTCTAGAGAGCTGGTTAGGGTCAAAATACAACCAGTGACTGCAGAACAGCCCTCACACAGCATTTGAGCTTCTGCACAGGAACAGACACAAGTCATTAAAACACACTAACAAACCAGTATATGCCAGCCAAAGCTTTATTCCAGCTTCTTCCATTGCTTTAGAACAGCACCAAATGCAAGACTTCAACCCAAAACAACTATGTTCCCCTATAGAGAAAAAAAATACTTGCCACTCCTAACCCCCCCCAAAATACCCTCAACTTTTTTTTTTTTTTTGAGAAAAAAAAAACCACTTAACAGTGCAACTTTTCCAAAAGCAAACATCAGAAAGCAGTGCTGTACAACACAGGAGCATATACAGGAAACTCACAGGAAACCTTTGTTCAAGAACCACCCACCAAGAACTCCATGCAAGTTAGTGCACCCCCAGTCAGTAAAAAATACCAGTCAAGAGGCAAATTCTTATTTAGGAAAGTACAGCTATAAGAAACAAGCTAACAGTAACAGTATTAGCAACAACAGCTGTTAGAAATCAAGCTGACAATAACAGTCTACAAACACTATTCCTTCACAGCAAAGTTCAGTAGTGACAGGCATTTGGTGAGTTATGTAGAAAAAATAAACCACAATGCTTTGCTTGTATTTCTGTTCCCAAAAACACATTTTCATGGGAACATTTCACACACAGGCACTTGTTCAGTTTCACGTGGTCAACATGTCACTTGGTTTCAGCAATGCTGGAGGACAGGAGGATCTTCAGCTAAATTGCTACTGCAGACAGTTTGCTTTTCTATAGGGAATAAACATAGATTAGACCCATCAAGATGTTTCTATAAATGTGTATAAAGGCACTAACATTAAAAGTCAGCTCTACAGGGCTTCAGACTAAATACTACTGACATATTGGACTGTACTAAAAGACTCCAATTATTCTATAAAGATGAAACAGCTGAAACAACAGAAGTGCCCAAGAAGATGAAGCAGCAGTGCTCCCAGATTTCAGTTATGAGTTCAAGTCACTCCATCCCTCAGTGGGCTTGGCATAAGCCACTGCAGGAGTTTTTGCACCCTGTGTAGCTCCTACTCAAACTGCCTTTCCAGGCAGTGGCAGTGTGTGCAGCAGGATCCAGCTCTGTCACATGTGGGTGCATGACCCTGACTCACCTTTCCTGTGCTCATGCTGAGGGTGCATACACTAATTCCATGCAAAGTGTTCAAAACCAGAAAAAATCCACAAAACCAAGAATAATCTTGCAGTTTGTAGATTCACCATTTTAACACTTTATCAAATTCTTTTAACTACCCTTTTTCTTGCTTAACAGGCAACCTGATCTCTGTTGCAGGCTTCATTATTTGTTACCCATAAACCAGTACAGTTATACTGAAATACAATTACCAGTTAATCTCTGAAAGCACAAATGCTATCTCCACTTCAACTTAGTTCAGTCTTCATCAGGAAAGCACAGAAACAAATTACCCAGAGAGGTTTAGGAGTCTTCATTCTTGGACAGATTCCAGAACTGGCAATAAAGGTCCTTAGCAACCTAATGTAGTTGGCCCTGTTTTTACCACCAGGAAAGGCCTCTTTCAACCAGAACTCCTCTACAATTCCGTAATTATAAAAAAACCATATAATCAGAAAGAACCTTTACTATTTATTTGGTACACTCAATAGGTGTTCACCAGTAACACTTCAAAATTTTTAAGTAACAATAAAGACGTACATGTACTATTCCCAAACTGTCATTACAACAACTAAAACGGTGTTTTTATAGACTAAGATTTATACCTTATGGGACTGGGGCACTGAAATCCTAAACTAAATGCTTAATAGAGTCTGCCCAGCAGTTGCTCACCTTGCCTCAGAAACATGACCAAGAACAAACAGTATGCTGATGGCAACGCTCAAAACCCTGCCAGAATCTTTAATTTGGGTGAACCACCACAGCTTTTCCATAAGATGAAGGAGGCACAATCCATTAGATGAATAAGTAAATACTAAATTAGTTTCCAATCCAGACCGAGTAGCAGTTTTCACTGCATGTAGTCACCCTTAAACTGACAGTACATAAGCTAATGCTGTCAAGAAAATCTCAATCACGTGATCAACTACATAAGCTCAAATTAGGGTTTCAACTGTATTTTCTAAAAAAAAAAAAAAAAAAAAGCATTTCCTAGAAAATTAGAAAGCACTTAAACACGGAGTACACAACACATTTGGGGGGCTTAAAGTAGACTTACCTTGAAGTAAGGACTCCTCTGGTAAGGACTGCAAGTTTTCTGTTGCAGGGGTTAATGCCTACACAAAAAGGGATCCTGTTAGGAAGCTGGCACTATTGCCAGGACTTCCACTGAGGTGTTTCCTTTAACACTAGACTAACTTCTTACATCAGCACTACTGGACTCCTATTTACCATTGTTTTCCCCCCTTAAAACTCACTACATTAGTCTTCTACCCACTTTTCACTTTGATGCAAAAGGTGCATGTGAAGAATGAACTGGAAATTCATACTGTTAACATCACCAGCAGCATGGCTGACGACCTGAGTTTTGGGTTCCAGACATGAGTTTTTCATCCACTGGTAGGTGCTTCATGAAGAACACTGGTGAAAACCTTACTATTCTTTCCTAATTACTCCATGATAGAAATATTTTTCATGACTTAGCAGTTTGTTAGCACCTTTTCTAAAAACCAGTAAGCGTCCTGCCCAGTCCAGTATCACACTGCCATACCTCAGATGGTCTGCGAGCCTGGTCAGGAATTCCATTCCAGACATTCTCAGGATGCACAATCTCCTCATTGCCGCTGCAGAGGTTCAAGACCTGTACAGACAGAGTCAAAGTGGATCTAGCACAGCACTCAACAAATAAGACACAGCAGGAGGAAAACACACTTGAGGACTCCCTGCCTTTGAGGTTTTGGGAAGTCTGGATCTTGCAAAAAAGAACAAGCTACTTTCTAATAAAACTGAATATAGTTACTGAGGCTGCTCAAGGCTCTTCTGGGCTCCTAGAAAAAGGCTGCAAAACACCTACTAGATCAGAACCAGAAGGAAGCTGACGAATATGGACATCATTACATGATAACCCCTGACACTGGCACTCATCTGAATACAGCTGACTTAGTTTTGGACATTCAAGGGATCTACCAAAAGAGCTGGCTTCCATGATCTCAGACATTCAATCTTCCAGAAGGTTGCTTTTATATAATAATCTTTTAGATTTGCAATCTTAAATTATAACTTAGAGGTCATTTTATGTAAGTACAACGTCCGTGCATTGTGTACATCAATACACACTCCCCCTAGACTGAAGGAAGACATCTCATTCATCCCCCAGCTTAAACAGCAGTAGAACAAGGCAGCTCACTGGATTATCCTCTACTGTTAAAGTCAACTCCCACTAACCACTAATGCAATACACATTTCACTGAAGCAGGAATAGTTGTGGTTTCATTATTACTTGCAGTATAGTTTGAGTTTCTTCCCAAGTTTCTACTGCTCTAGCACTAACTTCTCCAAACACCAGTAAATTAATGTCAAGTTTCATGAGCATTTAATGGTAACACAGCTGCACAGCAGAACATTAACGTGCAGGCCAGACAGAACCACACACGTGTGTCTCAGACTGGAGTCAGATCCTTCAGTAATCCCAGTCAATAAAAGAGAATAAGATGTGAAGGGAACATCAAGTGCTGACATGTATCATCCAACTCCATTTGAGACACTGCTGTTTCTCTCTAGTCTAGATATTCAGAACCAGCCTTTGCAATACTTAAATTCTGTAACAGAATTCTTTACAATATTCAGAGTTTAGAGAGAGACCAAGGAAGGACCAGATTTTAAGAATGCAGAAAGAATATTCAAACAACATTTACCTTGGTACCCTTCTCAGATACCTCCAAAATGCGAGCATCGCACCATTTGAGAGAGGTCCACACCACACATTTGGAACCAACAGCAAAACCCTTCAGATTACAAGGATAGTCATGGTGTGCTGCAAGAAATGACGACATATCAATGAAGGAGGAGGAAAAAAAACCCAAACTCATATAACCTCACAAAAATCAACCCTCACAAAAACCTCAGATGCCTCAAAACACTGCTCCCCCACCCCCTCTAAACAACTTGATATTTTAAAGTTAATAATGGTCATCTCAAACAGTCCCACAAATGTGCTTCATGTTCAGAAATGGATTTCCACTCAAAATCATTAATCTTCCCAAGTAAAACTCGCTGCTGTTAGGCTGCCATGTTACCCATGAGATACACTTGGTCTGCTGTCCTTAACCCATCAAAGTATTAACCCTATTACATAACTTATTACGGAATAGAAGTTAGGTTTTCTACAAGAAAGCTATTCTCATGAATTAATGTGCACAACATTTTGATTATTTAACTCTTTAAAATCAAATACTTTACCTGCACTGCAGTCAGCCAAGTTCTCGTTTTGCTTTTCATCTTCCACAGGCTTACAGCCTAAAGACTGAACACAGACATTTGTACTCTCTTTAAATGAGTCAGTCAAGTCTTGCTCCATCCATTCTTCCACACAGTCATCTTTCTTCTTCTGCCACCCCTTATGTTTCTCAACTTTGCAGTCACATGACTTCACAGTGAAAACAGGCCTCTGATTCGCTGAGTCTTTTGAAAGAAATGAAAATTGACTTCCACTATTTGCAGAACTCTGCAGCACAGCCTGTTCCAACCCTAGCAAGTCCTCCTCCCTGTTTTCCTGAGGAGGTTGAACATCAGGCAGCACCAGTTCCAGAAATGGCTCAAATTTGGCTCCTAGCATCAACTGCTCGTCATGCGTCTTCTGGTGCAGTTCTTTCTCAGGTCTACTACCAGATGAAGACAGCCTTAGGGAAGGAGGGTCTCCTTCCATCCAGTCATCATCTGCTTCATGAATTCCAGACAAATTTGCTTGCAGTTTCTTGGTCTTCTCTCCCAAAGAAGGCTGAACATCAGATGCAATCAGCTCTACTGACTTCTCTGTGTCACTAACTGAAGGCACCAGGTTTTCTTTCTCATTAAGTAATGGTAAAATCTCAAGACAGTTCAGAGCTGTCAACTGCCCTGTCTCCTCCCTCACAACTGGCGGCTCCAGCAATTCATGTTCCAGCACCGTCTCTCTTGCTTCACTGCCTGATGCTGCCTGCATTTCAAGAGTCTTTGCTTCCAGTGCTTCCTTTGTTCCTTCACCAAAGGAGGACTTTTCCAGAAGTCCCTTTAGCAGGAGCTCATTTAGACCATGACATGGTAAGTGCATTTCTAATGGATCCAGTTCTAGTGCCCCTGTTCCACTGCTTGCAGACGGCTGTGCCTGGAGCACTGGCAATATCTGCAGTTCTTGTTCTTTACCTTGGAAAAGGCTGGCTGCTGGAGCACCGCCTGCCAGTTCCGCTTTGAGCTCAGCCTCCTCTCCAAACATTATTTCGGGCAAGTCTTGTTCTGCAGCTTTCATTCCATTCCCCACAATATGAGTGCTGCAGCTTCCCATTGGTTCTAGTAACATACTGTTACCACTGTCACCTTCAGACGGAGGTATCTCTTTATCAAAACTGTTCTCACACTCTCCTATTTCGTCTGCATCATCAACCTTCCCACTGGCAGCTCCCACTGACACATTTGCTTCTGCAGTCTCTAAGCACTCAGAAGTTACACCCAGGAAAGGATCAGAACAAAACAAAGCACTTTCACTTTCTTCCTGAGCTAATCCACAAACAGAAGTAGTTTCTTTGTCAAGACAAAGACCGAAATTGCTGTTTGAACTTCTGTTTTCTTTTAGGGGGTTGCAAAGGTTTGAGAAAGCACTGCCACCAGTTTCTTTATTAGCCTTCCAGAAAGGCTTCATCTCTTCATTAATACTATTGCCAGAAGCTTCCAGCTTGACAACACACAGAGGGACTTCAGAATCTTTATTTTCCTGAATTTCTACTACTTCAGCTCCTAATACAAGGTTTTCAGTCATATCATAAAACTTCTTATTTGCTTCACTAAGCCATGAGCCCTCTGAGGGACTGAAACCTGACAGACAGCAAGCAAATGCTTGCCCAGGTACTCTGAGCAGTTCACATGGCATCTGTCGGATCATCTCCACGCTGATGGCTTCCTCACTTCCATAATCCACGTGTCTAACAACTACACTGTCATCTTTCACACTGCTGATCTGAGCTCTGTAGAACCACCCATCTTGACTGTATTTTGCTAGACAAGTATCACCACTTTTAATACAAGACTTGCCATCATTGAAAGAGCTTAGCCCAAGCTTTTCAGCTTCCTCTATTTTTTTCTCGATGTAGCTCACATCTTTGGTATCAGCACGGTGACACCAGAAGAATCCTGGACTATTTACCACTGTGACGTAAATTTTTAAAGTCTGGCCTGCCTCTGGAAATTTCCAGATAAATGATTTACAATCACTTACACAGGAAATCTCACTTTGTACCTGAGGAGGCAAAGGCTCACAGACAGTTTCCATGTCACTGTTCTGTCTTTTATCAATTTTTTTTCTTAGGAAAAGTCTCTCTCTACTTGCAAGATCTTTATCAGCTATATCCATTGTTATTATACCTTGATGGTCACTGAGAATAACTTCCCATTTATCGTCAACCTTCTTTACAAATTCACATGACAGTAGGATTTCACTTGTTCTCTTGGTGAAGTAAAACACTGCTTTCTCTGTCCAGTCGGCATTTTTTTTGCATTTAAGTCCACCTAGGAAGCAGTGAATGCTCATTGCTGGAATAGATGACAAGTCCTTAGGGAGCCCACGTGCTTGATCAACGCTAATCACTGAAGTATCACCATAATCAATATAATGTACCCTTATTGAATTGTCAGAAGTCTTCTCTTTTACTACAGCTCGATACCACAGGCTGTCTTCTGAGTACACAGCACTGATTAAATCTCCTGCTTGGAAAAGTTGTCCACAAGGGTCCTTCACTGATTTCCCATTGTTTAAACTTTCCAAAATGTTGTTAAGCTGAACCTCGTCACTCCCTAGTTGAACATAAAAATCCTGTGGGTCATTGACGTAAGACACATACACTAAGGTTTTAAGAGCTGGCACTATCTTCTGTGGTGGCAGATCAGATGCATTTTTAAGTGTTATACACTTGCTTTCAGCATCAGATTTAATACCTGACAGTGCATCCACCTGGGAAAAGAGCAGAGACTCCTCTCCTGCTTTATTCAACAAATTAGCATGCTTACTGCTAAGCATCTCATCAGGTTCTAGTAATCCAGCTGCCACATTTCCCTTCACAGAGTGCTGGACAAGGTTTACAACTTCTTCTTTGAAGTGCCTTCTGCTCCCTTGTTCTTGCTGGGTTTCAGGTTGGCATTTTCTTTCAAGAGGCCTACCTGCATTTAAAGGGGACTCTGCAGTCTCATCCCTCTCATTCACATTTGTATTTCTAGAGCACAAAGTCTCATTGTGTCCATGACTACACAGTCCTGTACTGTTTAGGCTTAGCTCCTTCAGTTTTGTATTAATTTGAGTATTTCCATCAAACAACTCAACCAGCAGTGTATTATCAGAGTCCTTTGCTACCACTATTGCTTTTAATCTCCTTTCTAGGACAGCTTCCTTAAACCATGTTGCAGCTTCTTTGGAAAAAGACGATACGTCAGACACAGAACACTTTATGGCCTGCATTGGCACAAGCAAGATATCAGAAGCATCATTAGGTAAAATAAGCAGATCATCTGTCTCTATGGACTCCGTGTTCCCAAAATCCACAAAGAAGACTTTGGCCTTAGGTTGTCGTTCCAAAATTACTCCCCTGTACCACTGACTGTCAGAGTACCTTGCCAGACACAAGATCCCAGACTTCCCCAAGGTTCCTGTGCTGGTCACTCTCTCACTTAGGCGACTGATGTTATCAGCCAGCTGTGCCAAGGTATCTGAACACCTTTCAAGTTGGCAGTAAAATGTCCATGGATTCTCAACATGTGTAATATAAACGTCTTCCTCACTCCCAATTTTGATACTGTGACTAGAATAATAGAAAGAGTGAAGCTGGACCACAGATTCCAGGTGCTTTTGAGGAAATAAAGGTCTGGCTACACCTCTCTCAGTGAGAAACTGGCAAGCACTCTGAAAAGGTGTGATTAAATCTACAATGTTAAACAGGTCCCTATTTATTGAAGCCAAGGCAAATATTGTACACTTCAGATCAAGGTCAGATGATGATTCAACAACAAACTGCCGAAAAGTCCGAATTGCTTCTTCATCCCAAGCAAAAGGATTCTGACCATTGGGCTGGATTAAATTGTAAAGGCTGCACCTGAATGCCTGAGCCTCTAACCTAAGGAAGCGTTCACTAATTGCACGGAGCTTTGTTAGACACACCTCCTCTCTGTTGCCATAGTCAACATATATGACTTCTACTTTTTCTGCACAAACTCCTTCACTAACTATTAAAGCCCTGTACCATTTTTTATCCTCTGAGTACTGGGCTAAACACACGAGATTTGGCCAAACATGTGGCTGGGATGAATTCTTGCAATGCTCCTGAATTTCATCCATTAGTACCTCAAGGTCATGGAAATTTCTACTTAACTGACACCAAAAACAACTAGGATTTTCAACATATGACAAAATAACATTAACTGTACTTCCCACTTCTAAGTGGCCTCCACAAGAGGAGCCTGGCTTAATTTCCACATAGTTCTGTCTTAAAGAAGTGTGCAGATTTTCCTTACCCTCACAGTCTTGAAAATGAAGAGATTCGCTACTTTTGGAATTATGAATGGCTGCAATAGGGCACTCTCTGACCATCACACCCACACGAGAATCAAGCACTCTATCACTGCTCTTTAAATCACATTCTTCTCTGAGCCTCTTCTCTGCACCTATTTGGTTGTCCTCCGCAGCACATACTGCAGAAGAGGCCTGTGTCACAGATATATCTGATTTCTGGGAAGTCTTGGGTATTTCATACCTCTGGTATTTAGCATAACCTCCCTGAGCCATGAGTTTACTTACTCTTCTCTCTCCTAACTGGGACTGGTCAAAAATTTCAACCATGTATTTGTCACCCTGCACACTCAAAAACCAAACCTTTAGTTCCTTGTTCAGTACCATCTCCCTGAATGCAGAAATAGAGCCTTCATTCCAGTTCCCTCTCAGGGGGGAAACACCTGCCAAACAACACTTCAGAGCTAAAGCAGGCAGTCCCCTGAACCGAGGGAGCAGCTCCTTCACAGCACAGAGACCCACAGTCTCTGTACTGCCTCTGTCCACCAGGTGTATTTCCACCCCAGTGTCCAGTACCCTGGTGACCACTGCTCGATAAAAGACACCCTCGTTCCCACGGGCACAACAAAGGGATCCAGGCTGTGGGTCCCACCCAGCACCATCCCGCTTTGTGGAATGGGAATAAAAATTCCACATGCACTGCCTCAGTTGCCTGAAGAGCTGGTAATGCTCATGGAGCTGCAGCCAGAACTCAGATGGGTCTCGGAGGTGGGAGACCTGTGTGCTGTAGAATGTCCAGGTCTTCAGCTGCATACCAGCTACAGCAGCAGAGGCTAAATCTCTGTGTGTCAAAACAGGAGGTACTTCTGGTGGCAATCCCAATTCTTCAACTAAGGATTCCTCTACTTCCAGTTGCTCGTGAGCCTCAGTTTGGCTTACATGACTGCTGACCAGGCAGCAAGCCTGAGACCCAAAGAGATGGTTCAAATCAACACCATTTTCCCCATAGAGAGTCACATAATAGAGGTGCTCAAAGGAGTTAAAGGCTTTAATGTGAGCACTCACTCCTCTGCCGAGCACCAATGCTTTCAGCAAATTGACCTGCAATGGGGACCAGCCACGGCCTCCATCCGAAACACCTTGAAGAGCACACACATAAGTGACTACAGGCATGCGAAAACACTCAGCAGGTAAATGGCGCAGGTTAGCTCTGGTCACAGTCTCCTTCCTTCCATAGTCCACAAAGATCACAAGAGCTGCATGCTGGTCCTGCTCCTCAGCCACGAGCTCCAGCAGAATGGCACGGTACCACTGGCCATCCATCCCACGGGCAGCACAGGGCGAGCCCACTTTAGGCAATAAATCCTGCTCCCACCGGTCATAAGCATGGCACATGGTATCAGAAAGGCAAGAGATCTCCTCAGACAAGCACTGCAACTGGCAGTAGATGTGGTGTGGGTCAGAGACATGGGTGACTAGGACAGGCTCTGTCACACCCAACTGGAGCTGAGGGTAGTAGTAATCCAAGACAGGTGACAGAGGCTGGTACGAGAGCAACATATGGACAAGCTGTGGAACTGCCCAAGTTCCAAGGGAACACGCTGGAGGCTGCTGACAGAGCTGCTTCTTTAACTGGCCAAAAGGCAGGCAGCGCCTGAGTACCTGGCAGAACCAGCTGGGAGAGACACGTTTGGCCAGGCCCAGCTGCCGCATCTGGGCCACGAGCTGGGGCAGCTCGAGCACGATGAGCTGTGGCGTTATCACCTCCTGCACCACACCAGACACCTCCTTCCCATGCAGAAAGCTGAGGAACTCCATCGCCTCCACGGTCCACTTGGACACTGGTGAATCCCCGCATGCTGTCCCCTCGTGACCGTGGGAGGGCATGACATCAGCCACAACACAGCCCAGCACCTCTGGAGGCAGCTGGAACAGCTCTGAGCAGCCCCGTGCCAGGTAATATGCAGATGTGACCACCACGTACCCCTCGTCCAGCAGAAAGACACGGTACCTCTGGGCACTGCAACTCACCACGGAGCAACGGTACCAGATGCCCAACACCTCCACCAGTGCCAGCTCTCCTGGGCACAGCCTGGTCCCGCCGGCCCCCGGTCCGCTGGGTTCTGGGCGGGCCGCAAGGCGCGGCCCGGCCGCCGCCTGGATCTCGCGGTGGAGGAGGACATAGTCAGCCTTGCGTTCGCCCAGCAGCCCCCACAGCCGCAGGATGGGCACCTCGGGGTAGAGCCCCACGGCGCTGACCCGCAGGGTGATGGTATCGCCGCAGCCGAGGGACCCCGGCCCGGCGCTCATCGCGAAGCCGCCTCAGCGCGTTTTCCCCTCGGGCACGAGGCGAATGAGCGCCGCCCCTTGCTCCCCTCGGCCTCAAATATGGCACGCGCCACCCACGTGACCCACGGGGAGCCGTTAGCGGCTGCCCCAGCGGCTGAGTCTATTTTGATCCTCTCGGGGGGGGGAGGGCGGGGCGAAGGGAAAGGTGAAAAGGAGAGGTGAAGAGGAGAGGGCTGATACATGGGGTAGCTCCTGCTACACCGACACTGCGCGTAGGTGCCACGAGGAAGAGGGTTACGGAATTATGGCCGGGGCGCCGCGAGCCTCAGGGCAGAGCCCGGCGGACCTGCCCTCGCCCACGGTGGAGCGCCCCACGCCGGCTGAGTGGCGGCGGGCGAGGGGATGAGAGGGCCGAGCTCTCTTAGCTCCTATTGGTCAGAGCTGCGCCGGGGGCGGGACGAGCGTGCAGAACTTGGCGGCTATTGGCCATCAGCGGTGTGAGGGCGGGGCGCCGCGTGAGGGCGGTGGCCGCGCTGTGAGCGCGGACGTGGCCGTGGCGGAGCGAGGGCAGGGAGCTCGCACCGGAGACCCGTCAGGAATCGTTAATAATTCACACTCAAAGAGAGAGATTTATTAAGAGTTAAAGAAGTTCTTCGATACAAGGTTTTTACAAGGCATTTTTTAATTTCTATTTTGAGCTCTCCCTCAAGGGTTCCTATTGGGACTAGTGTTGCTTAGTATCTTCATTAATTGCATAGGCGAAGGGTTGGAGTGCACCCTCGGCAAGTTTACAAGTAACACCAAGCTGAGTGATGGTGTTGTTACAAAATCCTCTGAAATAGCTGGCAAAAATAAGACCACCTAACACTGTCTTTTTAGTGTTAGCGAGTAAGGCATTACTTTATTCTTGGGCGGGTGTGTGTGTGTGTGTGTGTGGCCGACCAAATTCCAGCCTCTACACAGATGAAGATACAGAACTTTTGCATTTATTTATATATGTATTTTTAGCAAACAAATTAATATTCAATGGTTCTAAATTACAGAATTCTCTTTAATTAATATTCTGTCCTCTGTTGGATATCGATTTCTCACTTCTCATGCAAATTAGTCTGTATTTTTCTTACAAAGTCCTTTTATTATCTTTTTCCCAGGTAGGGACTTTCCACCGCACATACTGAGTCTTTGTCTCTTTTTTGTCTGCTGTTTTCTGCACAATGTCTTTTTGGTCCACAAATAGTGCACTCCTTGTATTCAGTTTCAACAATAGACCTCTTTTCTTCCAGGCTTTGTTCATTGAAGCATATCAAAGTTATTTTATCAAAACTTAAGAGTTTCAGTGCTTTTCCCAAGCTGTGTGCCCATAAAAGTAGCTTATGGCAATTTTGAAAATGCTGGCTAAAAGTGGTTTATATACATACTGCTTATAATTAATATCCTGGTTACAATGATCAGAGAGATTGAGCAACTGTCCTATGTGGAAAGGCTGAGAGAAGTGGAATTGTTCAGCCTGGAGAAGAGAAGCTTCAGGGTGACCTAACTGTGGCCTTTCAGTAACTGAAGAGAACTAATAAGAAAGATGGAGAGGAACTTTTTACAAGGTCCTGGAGCGACAGGACAAGGGGCAATGGCTTCAAACTGAAAGAGAGCAGGTTTTGATTGGATATTAGGAAGAAATTCTTTACTGTGGGGGTAGTGAGACACAGGAACAGGCTGCCCAGAGAAGCTGTGGATTCCCCATCCCTGGAAGTGTTCTTGGATGAGGCTGAATGAGGCTTGGTGCAACCTGGGATAGTGGAAGGTGTCCCCTGCCCATGGCAGGGGGTTGGAACTGAATGATCTTTGAGGTCCTTTCCAATCCAAACTGTTCTATGAGTCTATGATAAAAATACTTGTTCTGTCTCAATAGAAAGGTAAAGCTGTGTATCCATCACCAGGGTTATCAGGGTAATGGGATGGCAAGCAGGACTGCTCGGGATGTAACTGAAGCAGCAGCTTTGCTGGTTTGTCATTGCTGGTGTTGGAGTGCAAGACAGAAAGGACTTGGATTAGTTTCTCAGGATGTCAGCTAGGAAAATAACAGGATTTTGGAACAAAACCTTCGGACTGATGCACGAGAGGTTCCACCTGAATATGAGGAAGAACTTTCCTGTGCAGTGACAAAGCATTGGAACAGACTGTACAGAGAGGGTGTGGAGTCTCTCTCACTGGAGATATTCCAGAACTGTCTGGGTGCAATCCTGGCCCATGTGCTCTGGGATGACCCTGCTTGAGCAGGGAGGTGGGACCAGGTGACCCACTGTGGTCCCTTCGAACCTGTTCCATTCTCCTTCATAATGGTGAGATGTTTTCCAAGCTGGAAGCGTACCCCCAAATACACACAGCCACAACTGAACTACAATACAGTCAGAATGTACAAGTGCAAGCCAAGAAGATGCCCAAACTGTGTTTAATGAGAAATTAGCACATTAGAGACACTGGTTGCAAAGACTACAAGAAATTCTGGGTATTTATTCAGAGCCAAGTCTTCTATATAATTCCATTACTAAATATTACTAAATCAAAGCCAGCTTTGTTTTATCTACTCATGGCTGCTTTTAATATTGCATTTTTGCCTCTTGATTGCCAAAGATAAACCTAGTGACAAACAGCACTAGCCTCCTTCTCTATAAAGTCCAGAAGTCTTTAGGTTAAAAATAAATAATTCATTCCTGTCAAACATTTTGCTCAATTGAGGAGAATGTTATATTCCACCAAGCTTGAAAGCGGGCAGAGTATGTGTTTCCGTGGAAAAGTGGTACTTTAATGACCCAGTCTGCCACATCAACACCAAGATTATCACGGGAGAAGTAGCCAGCTTGGTCCTATGGAGTCTTTCAAGCAGGGCAGAGCAAACTAGTCTTTTTATTTCCTGGGAACAGGACTGCATTTCAACCATGATCTTACTCAAATAGCTGAGTGGAGAGGTCAGGCAGTCTCTGGGAAGTAAGAGGAACACAAACCCTTCCACTTTTTGTGCAAAGCAAATTTGGAATCAGGTAAACTGCTTTTATCTTTTTCAATACCTAGCACTACAGGCTTGGTTTGGCGAGACATCAAACTAATGAGGTAGTTCTTTATCTATGTGCAAATGCAATTAACAACAAAAATTCCCAAATAATTTTATAGATGCTTAGCCACAAAACTTGTTCAGGGCATTGATCAACCTGCTCTTGTCTTTAACAACAGGAACCATCTCAATCATCAAACAAGCAGTCAGTATTATGTTCTATTTGCTTGGTAGACTTTTTTTGTTCCTGTTTGCTGGTTCAGAAAACTGATGCTGGCTGCTAGCTGAAGTATTATTGTGACAGTTTTATTCTGTGGATAATAAAAATTTTATGTAGCCATCTGACAATCAAATAGTATCCTTAGGTCATGGCTGCTCCTAACCAGTAAGGACTGGATTTGGAGCAACAAGCTATACATATGATCCTACTGCCTTGTGGAATGAGAATTCAGGTTTTTGAGTCTTCTCTCTTTTGTGAATATTGAAGGTTTTAAAAAGAGCTAACTCCACACATCCTTCTGATTTGTTCATATGTAAGCCAGAATACCAGTGACCAAGGAGCCTGAGAAAACAAACACTGAAGTTAGAGGGTTAAAACAGAAGTAACCCAATAAATAAGCCTGTTAGATTAAACAGTCTCCTCATAAATATTATACTAAGTTCAGTCTCATACTGCTCTGGTTCCCAGAGAGGTTCCCAAGCCTCTGTCTGCTCAGAGAGCAGAACTCCCCATTCCTGGAAGTGTTCAATGCCAGGCTGGATTGGGCTCTGAGGAAGTGGAATGTGTCCCTGCCCATGGCAGAGAGTTTGGAACAAGATGATCTTTTAAGGTCCCTTCCAACCCAAACCATTCCACAATCCATGATTATGTCTTTCATACAAAAATCGTAATATTACATAGGGTTTGGGCTGCATCCACACTCTTTACATTTTAATGCTAATTGTTCTTGTAAAGTGTTAAAAAGCACGTACCATTCGCATCCAGGTTGGTATAAAGCCTTTGTACAGAGACATAAACCCTTCACCCTGGACAGTTTGAATCAAGCAGTCAGTGGAAGATTTATAGAGCAGACCTCTAGCAATGTGCAAGGAGAACAAACAGTGTTAGGATTACAAATAAACAATTTTTTTTAAATTCCATCCCCCTCATAAAGATAATTTGTAGTTGATATTTTTCTACAAGGAAATGCTCTTTTGTAAGCTCCCTGGAGTCTAATCCAGAACTGGTTATGCTTAGGTGGCCATCATAACAACACCCCCCAGACATTTACTGAATCAGTAAAACCAGAAAGATGAAGAGCAAATTATCAACTTAGCACTTCACTCCAGTGAAATCAGTGAGACTCAGGGTTTCAATTTGCTGCTGAAAAGTCACTCTCCAAAGTGTCCATACCTTCCCTGCTTATCTCTCGGCTGGTTCATTATCCGGGTTTTGACCACGTCAGCAGGAGTTCCCAGAACAGCTGCTACCAGCCCGGAGCAGGCACTGCCAACAGCAAGAGAAACCAAGACGTATCATGACAATTTTAGCATCATAATTCCAGTTCTTATAATAAAAATATATTTAAAGAGTTATCATAAGATCATGAGTAATAACTCGTAACATAAACTTGGTTTTGGAGGCTTGCTAGGACTGCTCTTGCTCACATGTCCTCCCAGTGCCAGCTGCCCTCACATCTGTGTGCAGTTTTGAGTCATGGATGAAGGACCCACAATAGGCAATTTGTAAAATTGTTTATATAAAGTAGATTTCTTCATCATTTAAGGGAGTAAAAGAGGTTGTTCTGCAGTGGTTGTATCACTGGGCTCCCACAGATGAGAGCAAAGGTGTTTAAAAGCACCAGCAAGACACTTCTAGTCAAGGCAGTTTTGTAGCAATGGTTGTATCCTTTCTCTTTTGTCTTCTATAAAGTGATGTTCTCTCAGGAAAAAAAAAATAATTCTAAAGTTGCATTTCATCAGCAGTATCAAAATCAAAGAATAGGGTCTTCTGCTGGCACAGAGAGGCAGATGAAGACAGTAAGGCTGGAAATGCTTCACAGTGGAAAAGAGGGAATTGGAGAATACGGCACCTGCTAACACTGTGAGTCACGCTATTGTCCACAAGTGTCGTGTTCAGAAGCAAAAAGTGTTTCACTGAGTCATAAGTGGACAGATCTGTAAAGAGGATAGTGAGAAAAAACAACACTGCTTATATACTGTCAGGAGTGAATGGTGTCTGTGCTGTTCATGACACAGGATGTTCATTTCCATTGCGGTTCCTGCCTTTGGCACGGCTAGAACTCTGAACCCAGTTTCTGATGTGGGCTGTGGCACCTGAGTCCTGTCTTTAGACATGTGAGTACATTCTCCTTTCTGCTCCCATTTGCTCTGATTTGCCTCAGATGATGCTGAGCTTATCTCGGTGACCCTCACCACTCCTGCTGCTGGCTCAGCTTCCTGGCTTGGCCTCAGGTGTGCCATATCACCACACACTTCCCTGAGGATTTGGATCTTGGTGAAGCCTGGCTGCCTTCGCTGGCTCTGCCCTGCTCACCCCACTTGGGCACGGGGTTGTAGCTGGTGAGGTCCCTGCTTTGCTGGCTGTGGGACCCCTTCAGCTCCCAGCTCACTTTTCCTTAAGTTTGGGTAAAAACTGTTACTTTTAAGCCATTTGATTTCCACAGGACCAAAACACAGGTGCACAAAGCACAGGTCACCTGCAGGAGGATGCTCCAAACAAGGCCCCAGTGTAGGTAATCAAGACACTCAGACCAAGGAAGCAGCTGAAGTCCTCTTTCTTAAAGCTTTTGGTGGGGCCTTAGGTACTGCAGACTAAATAATTTCATTTACCTCCCATGTTCACCAGCGCAGCTCTTTGGACATTTGGTACCCATCCAGCCCAAAGTCCCCTTACTCCTCCTTCAGACAGGATCTTCAGAAATGCGTGGTGCACGCCCCGAAACCTGAAATCAAGATGCAGCTTGTGGGCAGACAGCCCAATGAATTCTTTGCATATTCCAGCACTTTGCTGTACTGGGTCCTCATGTAAGATTAGGAATTTATATCTGCAAGGATCTGGCCCTCTGGATCTGTTTTTGGATCCATCTTTGACTTTCATGCCACAATATTTTACCAGAGATACTGGTTGCCTTGCAAAGCAGTGATCTGGTCCCTAACAGAAGACAACTCTTAGATCCCACACTGTGTTGCAATACTAAATGTATGCAACACCAAATGATGGCAGCAGTCTGGGATGCAAAGAGCAGCATGTCCTGGTATTTTCAGGAGAGTCTCAAGCCCAGCTGTGTGCCAGCCTTCCCTGTCCCTGTGCATCCTGCATGAGCCGTTTCCCTCATCCCTTCTTCCATCTTCCCATCTTCAGAAGGCATCCTTCTCTCCCCATGGTACAGTGCTGGCATGGACATGCTGCAGCATGGAGGATGGATTTGTGGTCCCTGGGACCAATAAATCAGAATAAAGAAGATGAGTATAAATGGAATAAGGAGGAGGTCTTGAATCCCCCCCCCTTCACTGCCCAGAACCATCAGGTGCTCTCCCTGTTAAAAGGGTGCAGAGCAGCTGGGGAGAAGGGATGGCAGAAAACAGAGAACCACACCCTGGGCCCAAGAGTGATCAGTAATAGGGAAAAAACCACCAGCTCTGAGAGGAACTGACCGTAACGGTTTTCCTTCCAACTTCCTTTTTCCCTCCATCTGCATCTGCACCTTCACCAGATCAGTTGGGCTGGCAAAAAACTGTCCGATGGCACCCGCAGACATGCCTCCAACCACAGCTTTCCTACCAAATAGAGAAAAACTGTGCTCCAGAATACACTGAAAATCTTCACAAGTCAGTGCTTGAGCTGAAGAGTTCAGCAGCACAACCCAGGTGGAACAAGTGTAAGTGGTCATTCCATATATTAGCAGCCAAAATGAAAGTAGTGATAATTGTGATGGCTGCAGGTGATTAAAGTTGTCAGTAATATTTCTGTTAATTTTAAGAAAGGGTTAAAACTTTCCTGAGGAAAAATATGAAGGTTTCATTATGTTCCTCGCTTAATGTTTAAAGGCAGGATAAAGTACACAAGTAAGGGATGATGCTCCATGCATTATAACTGAATGCCCATCTAAAATTCCAAACTGCTTGCTGATACATAAAACTTTCTTTATCTCCCACTGCTACTAGATGAGTTGTGTTGATTTTATGGCTTTATTTACTTTCACACAATCAGAAATTTCAGTATTATCTGTAGTTCTCCCTCCCTGTAGCACAATGCATGACAAGTATTTTGTATGAGATTTTATCAGTCCCATTCTATATTTTGGACCTAAGATTTGGCTGTAGGACTCCTATAGTAAGGACAAACCCAAAGCAAGCAATAAAAATATGCATGAATATGCAACATTACCAGAGAGGAAAGCTTTCACCCTCTGCCCTGCCAAGCACAGAGTCACGGAGATATTCATAAGTAACCATCCGCACACCAGTGTATACTGTGGAAAACAAAAGCAGGAGACAGTTCTTGGGTCTGCCATTTCTGGAGGTCACACTGTGAGAGAGAGATCAAGATATTGGTTTATTCTCACTCCAGAGCTCATCTGGGTCAAATGGTCTCTGCTCTCATGTTTGTGATTAGAATGGGGAAAGAGAGGGGGTTGCATGGTGTCAGTGGGAGAGCCAGAGCATTGGAGCATCAGAAAATCTCTCTGTCTGAGCCACAGGTTTGCCAGGAGGCAGCACAGCTTTGCCTGCACTCTAAGGAGATGAGACTGCATTGCTTCCTTCTGGGCTGATGCCAAGCACAAAACCCCCATAAATGCTTTTGAGGTTTGTTGCTGTCACTGTATTTCCAAGTAAAGCACAGAAAGCTGTTACTTGTGGCCAAACCTCTAATGCATTTCTTCTAGCACTTGAATTCTTCCCTCATGCTTGCAACCTCATCTTTTTCCCCGTTTTTTCTAATCTGTCCCCACTTCTCTCACATATGAGACATTTATTGTTCTGAGGACTCTTGAGTGTCTCTTTGTGCTTCCTGGACAAGACCATCCTGCAAAGATGACAGAGAACTGAGAACTTTTATCTTGTTTTCCCAGAAGCCAGAATAAGGCCATGAAGGACTGGCAAAGGGAAGGAAGAGACGATATTGATCTGGAATCTCTTATGTTTCAAAGTGGGATTGCAGGCTAGACTGAAAAAGTCCTCACAGATATATTTGAAGTACAAGAAAATACGGCAAGCTCACTCCAAAAGACTGTCGGCCACAGAAGGCAGGACCCAAGCCTGTCCCATCACGAGCAGATAATCACCTATGTGGCGGTAGACGGCCGGCGTGGCTCCTTGCCAGAGCTTCCGCACGCCCTCCTCCTGCGCGATTCCGGCCGCCGTGCGCAGCATTCCGCGGTACGGCACCGCCTGCCCGGCTGCAGCCCCATCGCGGCGCACGGCAGCTTCACCTTGGATCTGCAGCCGGGTTTTCGTGAGATCCAGGGGGAATGTCACTGAGGGGAAAGGGCCGGAACACACGTGAATACGAGTACAGCTTAAGGGAAGAGCTCCCGTGCCGGGAACACCTGCACCAAAACGCCCTGCCAGGGCCCATGGGGCTGTGCAGGCTCCAGCAGGGAGCAGGGCCTGTACCCAACAGGGTGCAGGAGATCCCTGGAGGAGAATTCACATCAGATCTGTTAAAAGTGGCTCTGGGCACGAGTAGCTAAATTACATTCCTGTCAAACACCCGGTCTTTCTCCCATATTTAGTTTTGCAGATTTCTTATGCAATATGTGTACCTTCCGAGGGACTCAGGATGAAAAATCCTGTTTCAGTTACTCCCCCTGAATACAGACCAGTCATATCTTTTAGTTGATCATGTGGTCTCTCCAGCATTCTGCCCAGCACAGTGGCAGCACATGTTATGGTCAGAAACAACCCCACAGAGGTCATCATAAAGCACACATAAGTTCAGGCTCACCTACTAACTTACCTGCATATCTGTCCTACGAACCACCCTAAAGCATGCTCCTTTTCTTTTGCAGGCACTCGAATAATGTTTAGCCTGTTATTTGTCTCACTGAAATAACTGGTGGCCAGTGAAGGAGGTCCAAGTTGATCTCAGCTTCACTGGGCTGCTCCTGAAACAGGATGGACACACACTGTGCCCCTCATTTCCGTTCCAGGCCAGGGGTGCCTGGCAATGGACCTTCCCAGCCTGTGCCCAGGAGCAGGGCTTGTCTTTGTTTTGATACTTCTGTGACACACCAGGGTCCTTCCAGAGCAGGACTCAGGTGCCAGGAGAAAGTAGTCACTGCTCAAAGCCTCAGCAGGTTTATAGTCTACTTGTGCGTTAAGTTTGGTATTCATTACCAAGATTAGCAAAGATCTGTAAGTTACAAATCATTAGAGCAATGTAACTGATTTGCCAGTAAAAGCTTGTAGAAATTATATAGAACATGCTGAAAAATATTCAAAATAAGTTACTTGGTCACAAAGTAGTGCTATATAGGTGCCAGTGGGCTCCTATTCCATGTTTCACTGCATAGTTTTCCAACTCCATTTTTAAAGCCATCTGCACTGTGAGGATAAACCTAAGAGTCGATTTTTCTTTGATTAACCTTCATTAACTATGAAAAGGAAATTCCTGAAGGAATCAGGCCTTGCTAGTAACTTAGGCAACAGATCTGCCTGCCTCTTTATAGTCTTCTTCTGGAAACACAGCC
Organism: Vireo altiloquus; assembly: GCA_013396875.1. NCBI lineage: Eukaryota > Metazoa > Chordata > Aves > Passeriformes > Vireonidae > Vireo > Vireo altiloquus. The sequence continues at coordinate 71,598 of VZRF01003101.1, forward strand.
AGTGCAAAGCTTAAATTAGTCACAACTGCAGTGAGTTAATGACTGCAGCCCTTCGGTCTCCGAGGCAAAGATTTCATCCTGAAAAACCCTCCCTCCAGCCACGGTCAGGTGGCATAAAACACTTGCAAGGCTTAGATTCCGGAAAAGCCACGACTAGCACAGTGAAATGCAGATTTGCTGGAGCAGAACACTGAGGAATGAGGCATCTGGGGACTGATGTTCCCCCTGCCCCCCCGTTAGTAAATCTGACCCCCTTCCCTCTCGGAAAACCACGGTGAGTTGTACCTAGTTCTGCCACAGCCGCTGCACAGGCTGACAGAGCGAATTTGCTGGCTCGGGGCCATCTCTCTGGAAGAGGTAAGCTCTTCTCTTCTTCTGCAGGTGACATCTAGCATCTCACATGAACCGAGGCTAACCAGCCACCCTGCCCGGGTCTGTCTGCAGCAAGAGCGGGCCCTAGCGCAGATCAGCTCTGGGTGGTTTAGGAGACGAGCTGCTGAAGGTCATGTTTCTCCAGCGCCAGCACCGGGAACTGCAGCACCCGAGTGGCTCCGCAGAGCTGGAAGGTCCTGCAGTGACACAAGAGACTCCTGCGCAACAGGCTCCTGGGAAATGTAGTCTGTCACCAAGGCTGCTCTGTGCCCGGAAACCGGCAGTGCAGGTACAGACACACGCACGGTTTTGTCCATTATCTACATTAAAAAGAGTAATCAATAATGAGAGCTCAAGACCGCGCGTGGGGTCTCTTTGGCAGCACTGCCTGGGGAGCCCCAAACTCTGTTCCCGTGTCAAGCAGCTGCATCCGGGAGGGATGAATTGATCTCGATCTGGTTTAATGAGAGCTGCATCAGCAACAGCTACGTGGCGAGCTGGGGCTGCGGATTAGGCTCAGAGCAGTGCACTTTGAACTAGGATCCCAGCAAGCCTGGGATGGTAGAAGCTGATCGCTGCCTAGAGCCCCGTAAGTGAAAAGTTTAAAACTTTTCCTGGCTGAATGCTGAAGTCCTGTTGTGTGCCAGTCCTAATTTATCTTAAATTATCATGGATATATTAAAGTTCTTATAATGAAAAAAAAAAGGGTAAGATATGTGCTGTTCAAGAGAAGCTTTTCATTTATCATTAAGGCTCAGTTGAATCCCTATGTTAATCATTAGCCATTAGCCTCATGCTGATTTGAGGATTTTTTTAGGTCACAGAAACTTATCCCAGAACACCTCCCCACATCCCTGTCTGACTGTCTAAAGCTTTGATGTGTGGCCTCCATCTCAATAATTCAGACAAATTAACAGAGCATTGCAGGTGAACTATTCAGTTGAAGTTGGATGAATTTCTCTCATTGGTCACCAGTAATTGTTATTAAATTGGATCTGTCTTGGGGTTAAAATTCATTAGAACTCATGCAGTGATGAACAAACTCCTGACAAAGCTGTGGTTAAAAATGGGGAGAGGGCATATTGCAATTTGATGTAAACGTGCCTGACTGCACAGAAGGTCTGAGTGGCTCAGAGCCTGTGGACAGTTCATGCAATCTGCAGTGGCACTTTGTGCCTCCCTCCACAGCTGTTCAGTGGGCTTGGGTCAGCTTGTGCCACGCTATGTCAGCCTGTGGATCATTGACTCGTAATGTGGGTAGAGAGGACCTCTAGAGTTCCCCTGCAGTCATCTTACAGTCCTCTGTCACAGCAGGGAGAGCTTCAGAGTTACATCAGGTTGCCCAAGGTCTTGTTTGGTCCCCTGAAAACCTCCCAGGACGAGGGTTTCACAATCCTTTAGCTGTACATCTCTGGGTACAGTCTCATTCTGTGAGACTATGACCATGCTTTAGGGACTGGAAAACAATAACTAGATCCCTCCTTAAACCCCATAGCATTGCAGCAGCCTATGGAAGGAGCAGCTCTGCACGGTCATTTTTAGCCTGCAGAAAGAAGTTCTTTTTTAAACCAGGTTACTGGGGATGGCAGTGAAGATAAATTTTCTCTTTCTACAGGATCTTTGAAATGAGCTTGACTAGAGGTGGATGCTTGCATGGACAGTTCTGTGATGTGTGGAGAAGGGCCAGTACTCATGGAGATCCATCAAACACCTGGAGTTCCTATATCCCCAGATCCTGAGGGAGACAGCACCAGGAGAGAGGACTCTTCCTATTAATTTATTTCAGTTCCTGGTGAGATGGAATTTTTTGATTTCTGTCCAAAACCAGTTTGACCAAAGGCTGCATGTGCAGGGAGGAAATGTGGATGTCAGATGGGGTGAAAGCACAGCAGTGGGGTCTGGGAGAACTGTGTGCTACTGGAGAAAGGCAGCCAGACTGCCCAGTGCCCTCACCTGTGCTTCTGTGTAAGCTCATTTGGAAAGACCATTAACCACTGCCCAAGACTAGGACACAGCCTGAGGAAAGCTTGGCAGTGACTGTTGCACCATGTACTGGTTGTGTCCTCCTCACAACAGTGCCTTGCATCTCATGCCCATCACCAAATCATGCCCTAAAAAACAAAACCAAACAAAAAATAGGCCAAAACAAACACAAAAGCCTTTAATGAATGTCTTCACAGAGGCTTGAGGGTTTGTCATACCTGTATACATATATCACTTTAAACGCACTACTCAGTGAGTTAATGAAAATATACCATGCATATAATGAAAATACACTCCAATATTACAAGGCCTTTAGCTCTCATATGACTTTACATCTCTATAAAAAGACAAATAATTTAATGGATAAAATAAAACCAGAAAACAAATGTATAAAGAGCTGTAATAGCTAAACACAGAAGTGTGGTAGTATCACAGTTAACAGTGATTTATCTGTTTGTTCCAGACAGTTTGCAAAATGGAGATCAACATCATATTTGTCACAGTTGATGTATGTGGGCCTGTTTTTCTGCACCTATGACCAACATGTACAATCCCAAGGTATTTCAGCATGACTATTTAAAGAAGGACATAACACCTGTTTTTCACGGCTCTTAGCCTCCTACTATCAGTTGCATTTCTGCTGTGCTACTTTTAGTATTTTGCCTGTCTGCACAGGTACAAAGGTTCCTGTTTGTGCACCTATTCCTGTATAGGAAGGGAGTTAAACAGTATTTGTATCTGTATTTGCTTATGCCCAGTGCCTCTTACTCTTTCACTGGGCACCCCAAAAAGAGCCTGGCTCCATCCTCTTTGCACCCTCCCTTCGGCTGTTCACACACACTGAGAAGATCCCTCTGAGCCTTCTCTTCCCCACACTGAGCTGTCCCCGCTGCCTCAGCTGCTCCTCAAGTGACAGATGTTCCAGCCCCTTTTTGGCACTGCACTCTTGGCAGAGGGTCACCTCTCTCAGTCCGCTGGCAACACTTTCCCTGGTGCAGCCCTCTTGATTGCAGAGGTACATCTCTAACTTGTGTTTAACATGGTGTCCACCAGGACCCCAGATCTGCAAAGCTCCTGTCCACCCACGTGCCCCCTCACCCTATTCTGGTGCCTGGTGATGTTCCTACCTAGGGGCAGAACAAGGCATTTCTCTTTGCTGAACTTCATGAAGTCATTTTTTTTTTGCCAGGAAAATCTGGACCAGGGGATCCTTGAGGTCCCTTCCAAGCTGTTATTCTATAATTTTGAGGTAAGTCCCTGTCAGCCCATTTCTAGTCTGTTGAGGTCCCCCTGAGTGGCAGCACACTCACCTGGTCTGTCAGCCACTCCTCCTGGTTTTGTTATTCTCTTCAAACCTGCTGAGGGTGTGCGGGGGTAGGCTCTGACAGCTTTTCCTAGGGGTTTTTTATACTTAGTGTATGCTGTAAGTAATTTTGGTGTGCCACTTTCGCATATGCAAAGAAACTAATCTGACCTCTCTGAAACCTTCTTTTCTGACATGGCACTGATATAATAGAGGTGTCCAGCAGGTTTTGAATTGTCAGCCTCAGAAGCGTTTCTTTGCTCCTCAGACACTGGACACACATCTAGCCTTATATGAGATAGCTCTGACAGCTGAGAGATACCTTTCTTAAGGTTTCTGCTTCAGGTGATGCCTGCAGAAGTTTCTTGCATCTGACTTGAAAGCTAAATGTCTGAAAATCACAGGCTCTCTGCTTTGTAATCTCAGTATTGAAAAAAACCCGTTTTGTTTTTTTTTTAATTGAAGAAAGCTCTGCACTGCTTTGCCAGTGTCCCTGGCCGCGTCCCTGGCCGTGTCCCTGGCTGCCCGGCTGGCCTTCCAGCAACTGGTGCAAAGTCCAAGGATTTGGCAGCAGCAACATCTAAGTTTTGCAAGCGGCAGAGTTGGTCCTCATCCCAGAACAGAGCAAAATTGGCTCTGCCTTTTCCAGAACAAGGGTTTGTGCCTGTGCTGCTCAGTGCTTTTGACATCTTGTCCCTGTGGCAGGGCCGATCAGAGAGGTCCCTGTTGATGAACTCGGAGCCCGGCCAGCGCGGCCATGCCGGGGCTGCGGCAGGCGGAGCAGCTGCTGGGGCTGGGACTGGCGGCGAAAAGGCAAAATGGATCTCGCTGTGCTCTTGGCAGCACTCCTGGGACTCCTCATTGTCAAGGCTCTTTTGTTTCAGCTGAGAAACCTTAGCTCCCCTCCTTGCATCAGAAGCTGGATCCCTTGGTTTGGAGCTGCGTTTCAGTTCGGGAAAGCTCCTCTGGAGTTTATAGAGCAAGCCAGAAACAAGGTAATGCGTGTGCTGGCGTGTTTGCTCGTGGGTGCATGTTCAGGGTGGCTGCCTGCAAAGGAAAGGCAACCAGAAACTTCTGCGTTCAGATTTGCGCTTTCCTGTCACGTTTTATAACATCAGGAGCATTTAAGTGGTGAAGAATCCGGCTTAGTACCACCAGCATTGCTGAGCTGTGGATCTGATCACAGCACGATCTCTGTGCTGTGATCATCCTGCTGGGACCTCTGCCATTTTCCCTTTGCAGTCCGGTTTCAGATAATGTGGAAAGCTCTGTGGCAAGTGCTGAGACCAGGAAACTACTTATTTGCATGCCTAAAGGTGCCTAAAGGTGAGATTTTTGAGTACCAGCTGGTGTACCTCAGCATTCAAGAGAGACACAAACATGCTTGGCAGACAAAGTTTTCCATCCTAAAAAACTCAACCAAACATGAGGGTCAAGATTTACCCCCTGGACTTAAATTTCTTTTTGTATGTCCGTTGGATAGAAAAAGATCAAATTATTAATTTAGGTAAGATGCCTGATTTCTAGACAGCTAATAATAACTGACATAAACTCTGGTGTCCCACTTTCATTCAGGGATTATATCATCTGCTAATACAATGTAGTCAGCCTTGAGTGTTCCATACTGAAGGATCACACAGCCCACTACTTGCAAAAACTAGCTAAAAATGAAACCACTGTAACATCCTGAAATTTGAAAAAACTCTACATCAGTAAATACTCTTTATGTTTAAAGTTTGCTTTCTCATTTTGAAGTGCTAGATTTCATATTTGTATTTCTTTTTGTATTGTTATAAACTCATGGTGTTAAAGCAGAGGATTAAATCTGAACTTTGAGAACAAGAGCTGTCAATCTTGTATTAAAGCACATCGAGTGCTCACTGGTATGACCTGGAGTTTCTTGGTTTCTCTCTGCTTGACAGGCCAGTTTTTATTTTATATTACTATGTCTTTCCTGTATCTTTCATCTGTGCATACCATCATCAGTTATTTGTTCATTCATCTTAGGGCAGAAATGTAGGACTGGAAGAAAACTCCTTTCTGCTGATTCTTCTACTATTTCAAAAACCATGTTATGTAATCCTTTAAATAAACTGGCCAAGCCTCACCTAAAAAATCCAATCATAATATTTCTTTGATTCTTCTGATATAAGGTTGTTAGGGAACCTCCTTGCTCTATTGCAAACACACCCTGATGGCAGCCAGATTGAAGCAGCCTGACAAACTGTCCTTTACAGTGCAGTCTATTTTGGGGGCAGCTGTTTTACCATTACTTTAGTTGCTTTTTCTCTGCAAGAAACTTTCAACAAAATTTCTTGGATGAAATTTTAAAACAAACCTGGCAGAAGAGTCCTTTTTTGGCATTCATTCACAGATGGAAAGAGCAAAGCAAATGTATGTATTTACCTACTTGGGGTACAAATGCACACTAAGTGGCTCTTGGTTAATTAGTTTTGGTGTTCTTTTGCCTGGAGACCCTTTAGACTCCAGGTTGATGCTGTGGCAGCTGCTGACACATCTGCACACATCAGAAACTCCTGAAGGACTTTATAATCCTCTGGTTTTGTTAGGACAGAAGCTAGAAAAAGAAGCATTTTCAATGGGAGAAAACTCAAAGAAGAGAAGGCGTTCTTATATCTCTCACTTTACTGTGTGTTTGCTGGTAGGACCTTTCCTTTTAGTCCAGCAGTTCAGCATCTTTGTGACCTCTCCCTGCCATCCTGGGCCAAGAGAGATGTCTCCATCCATCCCTCCCAGGCTGCCTGCCTGCCTGCAGCACGATCACCTGACAGTCTCCCTGTCCCAGAGGAGAGCCACTTGTTTGTTCTCCCCTTTTTCTCCCTAAACCCCCCTCAGGCACTGAGAATCCCCCTCCCTTTCCACCTCCCACACTGGCACGCTGTGCTGAGGCCAGGAAAAATAAGCCTTTTCCTGCCTGCTCCCTTTTAAAAGAGAAGGCACTGCTGCAGAGTACAGCCAAACAAAACACGTGCTGCTGCCAAAGGGGTCATTAACAGGCGCTACAGGGCTTGCAAAATACATCTGCAATAATTGCAGGCTCCTTAATACTGCCAGAACAGGGTTAAGTGTCCTTAGTATGAGCAAGCTGCCCTCGTAAAAGGTGTTGCAGAAACAGGCTTTAGGCAGTGTGAAACCTCTTAATCTCTGTAGGGTCATTACTTTCAGGGGAGACTCTTGGAATGAGAAAATTCCTTCCCTGGATTAATCCTTCAGACTGTCAAAGTGACTCATATTTTTCCTCATTTCTTTCTTAATTACTTACTTTCTTAATTCTTTTTGTGTCTAACCTTCACTGCTTTTTCTCTCAAGTTCTGGAGTAACACAGTAAAGTTCCACTACTTCCAGCCTGCCCTTTGCTTGGAGTTTGCTGCTTCTATTTTCCTCCTACGGAAGAACACGTGGGCTGGAAGAATTGTCTCCTTTCCCCCTTGTGTCATCACTGGGGCTAAGAAAAGAAAGTTCCCTGCTCTAATAAAATATTTAATCTCTGGTCTAATAAAAGATACCACCTCTTCCTACTAAAGCTGCCTGGTGAAAGAAGTTTTGCAGGCAGTCTGGGATGGGCAGGGGGAATAACCAAAGCCACCATGCAACATAAAATACAGGGAGAGCTGCTTAATGAGGGGTTCAAAGGATATGGCTCCCCACTTTGCCTGGCAAACATGGTAAGGGTTAGTAAGGAATTTCAGATTTTTCTCATCAGTTTGCTAATTAAGCAAACAGGAGAAGTTCAGTTAAACCCACAAGATTGTGCTGCACTGTTGTAGGGGCCTGTGGGATACATACATCCCTCTCAGATAGTGTTGATTTGGGACAAGGTGCCATGTCCCAGGTCTCTCAGCCTTACTGTCTGTGTGGCTGGGTGAGGGATGGCTCACTGGGTTACTCTGAAGGGACATGTGGAGGGGAACAGGCTGGAGAAGGCTTCTGGTGGAGCATTTCCATAGTCAGTGTCCACAGCTGAGTCACTAAAGGTCTGTGACTGCAGTCCTTGACTTCGAGAGGGGACATGGCATCGACCCTGAGTGTGTCTGCAGTGAAGGGAGAGGAAACCCACCCAGTGCTCCCAGCTCCCAGCAGGACTCTTGGTGCAACTGCAGCTGTCTCAGCTGAGAGTGGTTGCTCCCTGTCAAGTGTTCCTGGGGAAAATGGCTGTTTCCCTGATTTCCTTTGGGATTTTGGAGAACATTCTTCTGTTTTTATTTCTCTGGAGCGTTACTTTCCTTAGGCTCGAATCTGCCTCTCACCGTGGCAATGAAGTGTTTCCTGATCTTTGGGAAAAAATTAGCTTTCATGAGTGAAAGCAGAAAATCCTAAGAGGATTTTTATTTTGCTTTCTGTATCTGTATGTTGTGAGGTCTTCTTAAAAGCTGTTCCAGAGCAGTAACTTGGGATGCAGTGCTGGCAGCAGAGCATGCACTCTGTTGGTACCTGCCCATAACACAAGTGCAGAACTGCCCCACAGCTTGTTCCAGGAGCTGATTTCATTGCAATGTAACATCAATATAATTACATGTTTTGACAGGTGAACAGTCTGGTTATTCAGGTGTCTGTCTGGGACAGCAGCTGCTAGGAGATGCTCAGTAACAGGGTAAGGGGCACACCCAGGTGAGAGTATGCAGCCTCCTGCTTTTTCTTCCCACCTCTCAGTTTAGGCATTTGCTAGGCAGGAATTTGCATCCAGCTGATATGACCTAATCTCTTTTGTTACCTTGTGCATAATTTTGGCTTCACAGCAACCCACAGAAGTTAATCTATAATTTAATCATGACCTATATGAATAAAGTATTCTGTCTGGTTTAAAACCATCTAACTGTTAATCTCAAGACCATTAGCTTTTACATTATGAGAAACTGAGAATAATGATTATCTTTTCCTCTTTTCCTGGGATCTAAGTCCACTTAATCTCCTTTTATTGAAATATTCATGCATGTTGTGCATCTCTTTGACTAGCTCAGAATATCCTGCTGAGATAGAATGGGCAGAAACACAAATTAAATTGAAGATGCAGGCACAGGATGGGTTTAGAAGTTTGTTGTCCTTTTTTCTCTCGTTTCTTAGCAAGAAGCTCCAGATTAATTATCATAGAATGGTTTGGGTTGGAAGGAACTTTAAAGATCATCTCATTCCAACCCCTGTGCCATGACAGGGACACCTTCCACTAGACCAGGTTGCTCAGAGCCCCATCCAACCTGGTCTTGAACAATTCTAGGGATGGGGCAGCCACAGCTTCTCTGGGCAACCTGAGCTGGGGCCTCACCATTCTCACAGTAGAGAATTTGTCCCTAATATCTAAAGCAAACCTACTTGCTTTCAGTTTAAAAGCCTTTTATTAGCACTTGCATAATAGAACTTGGAGTAATTTCACAGTATCATTATTCTGAGCCTTCTGTGATATTTTTAGGTCTCATTATTGTTTAGACTCTCAAATGACTCCAGATCATGGGTAAACTTTTAGTTCTTCTTCCAAGGAACGAATTAGGAAACCTCCTAATGCTACACAACCTTATGTCTCCCTAAAAGCTGTACTGGGCTCTTTTCCAGTACATCCTGTTTATCCACTACTAACCCCAATCTTCAGTAATGCTTACTATAATTTTTTGAGTACTAAAATGGCTCTTGGAGGCTTCCCAGGTCCTTCTGCCACCACGCTTGCCTGTCCATCCTTCTGTTGCTGAGGGTGATTTAACAGATGACAGTTCTGCAACTTCTTATTTTAATTTCTTTAGAGTTCTGAATTGAAATATTTATCACTGTTTTACCTAGAACTTGTTTAAGTCTATTCCACTCAATACAAGATCTCAGTCCATCACTCTCAGTGAAAGGCTGCAGGGTTGGACTTGTCTTACCCTGATGTAATCCCTAACTCAGATTCCTTTCCCACACGGTTTCCTTACACTCTGTGTATTTATCAGGCTCAGCAGCACACTGGGAGACTTCCTGTATCAGGCATGTTTGGAAAAGTCTTTATTGTTGGGGCTAGCAAATTGCCTTTATTACTTTGATTCTCAAACCTTTTTTAGTAGTTTAATTTTGCATTGTATTTATCAAATGGCATATTTATTTGGACCCAGAATTCTGCTTTCTGAAAGATTTGTCTTTGGATATGTGCCATCACTGTGTTGCTCAGTGAAGCTGACTTTTTCTGGAGGAGGCCATCTATGGAGCTTTCTTATTTCAGTTTTGCTATTGGTCCAATTTTAATGATTCTTAATTGATTGCAGAAGTTGGATGAGATTCAAACCCAGATTGTTTGTGTGGGTGTTTGCAGGTTACCAGGATGGTCACTGGACAGGCACTGGAGTCCCAGGCCAGTTCAGCTCCCTCCATAAACAGGTGTGCAGGAGCTGTCTGGTGAATTGGTGAATCCCTCGACTGCACAGACTTGATTTCTATTGTCTGTTATGGGAACTCAGACATCTCGCTCACATGTAATCACCTAAAATAAAGTGTTCCAATCTTTAACTGAGTGCGACCTTAATTGGATAATTAAGTGTTATTGCAGGTTGCTGTTAGTTCAAATTTAATTTTATTTTAAAATTAGTTTAAGTACCTTTTTATGTTAATTTAAAGTTTTAAAAAGCTAATTTGAAAACAAGCACAGTACAAATTTGATGATTTTTATTCAGACTGATGATGAGGATGTGGGCATCAAAAAGCAGTCTTAGAAATTTAACTGTTACAGAGCCATAGAATCATAGATTGGTTTGTGTTGGAAGGGACCTTAAAGCTCATCTTGTTCCACCTTCTGCCATGGATGGGGACAAATTCCACTGGATAGATGCTCAAAGCCTCATCCAGCCTGTCCTTGAACACTTGTTATTAAAACAGTATTTTATTTATTATCACCCAGAGAGTTTGAACAGTCATTCTTTTTTTAATAATTTGCAGTTGAAGGACACAATTCAGCTGATGCCAAGAGGAATCTTTTCCTTGCCTTCAAAGAGCTTTTGATGAAGCAGGATTTACACTACAGACACAGACCCCAAAAAAATTGGTTAAAATCAATGGCATAAACAATGTGAGCAAGGTAGAATGATCTTTTTATGCCTCTATGTGACATACAGTAGATACTGCACATTTGTTTTCTAGTTTAAAGGATTTACAAATATCAGGGATCATTTTAATAATGTAGGAACTCAGAATTGAATGTCTATTGCTGAAAGTTTCAAGAGTTTCTAGGATATTAGATTAAGGGAAGATGAAAGAATGATTTATGGCATCAAAAACCTTCCCTGAAAGTCAATTTGTTCTGCTCAAACTTTGTTAGCTATTTTGATATTAATCTTTCAACATTTGTACAAGAAAGTAATCATTGGTATTAGGAGAAAGGACAGGAAAGGGAACCTGAAATATTAAAAATATGCAGGAGGGTGGAGTTTTGCTAAAACAATGTAGACTGAAATAGGTAGGATTATGAATTTTTACAATATTGGTACTTTGCTGTGGCAGCCAAGGGATGCAGTAGATATTCCATCCCTTGGGTTCTTTAAATCCACATAGGTTGTATTGTTTGAACTGCAATGTAATTCAAATATAAAGTGTTAATCTAAAGAGAAAGAATCTCTTCTACTCTGCAAAAGGTCAGGCAGGCACACATTCCCTTCTGGTCCGTAAGTCTGCAAATTTTAGTCTGATTCGTGTTCATCTTTTTGCAGTTCTGAGCCAAGGTGTACAGAGAGCAGGAACAACCAGGTCCTCCCTCCTGACCTCTCAGCAGCGCTGAAGTCGTGCTGGGGCTCCTGCAAATTATGTTAACAGTGCACTGACAGGAAATCTTTGTTCCAGCATGGGCCTGTGTTCACAATATTCGCGCTGGGAAAACGGTTCACTTTTGTGACTGAGGAAGAAGGAACTGAAGCATTTTTTAAATCAGAAGATTTAAATTTTGAACAGGCAGTACAACAAGCTGTCAAGAACGCAGGTAACTGAGACTTGTCTCTTTTTTTAAAGGAAGCCAAATCTAGATACCCAGGAACATTAAACCCCAACCAAAAGCCCATTGGCTTCTTGATCGTGCCTTAGATATTTCTTTTAATCCATGACCATGTTATGAAATGGAGGTGAAATTCAATTTCTCCATAAGGATCCAGCTCTGCAAGCCAGCCAAGGGATTTGGATTCAGTCTCAAGGAATGAGAAGTCTCTGATCCAGGGACTATTATTATTTTTACCATGAAGTTTGAGATCAGGTCCTTTTCTGTGACTGGACACCTCACCTGTGTGTACCTCATTTAGAGCAATAGTACGTAGGCCTATCACTTCATTGTAAAATCAGCTTGCACCAGTAATTGGTTGTTACCCTGAAGTGCAACAGTGCAGAAAAAGATGAAGTGTTTGTGAGGATGTATTACTATAGCGTGGAGACACAAACTGTTTTTTTCTTGGGATAAATTATTTTTCATTTCATTCAGTTGTGTGGCATGCCTGCACATCTCTGTACATCCCACTGGGGGGAAATCTCTGGATTGTTGATTCTGGCATTGAAGCTTCATGAGGCAGGAAGATGTTAAACAGACTGGGAGAAGCAGTGACAAAACCAAAATCTTTACATGGTTATAAGGAAGCTTCCAGGGAATTTCACTTTAGGAAAATGAGGGTTAAGGCATTTAAGTTAGTGCCAAAAGTTATGTGTTAAAATGTTCGCTCTATTTTTCAGTGAAAATCTACTTTCCAGAACTTTACTGTTTCGTTTTGTATTTAGTCTCTGTCCCTGCAGAAGCATTTTATCAGAACCATGGTAACCTCTACAGCATGATGAAGGGGAAGATGAGTCCCTCTAATCTGCACATGTTCTCAGGCACCTTGTGTAAGGAGCTCCATGAGCACATGGCTCACCTGGGCACAGAGGGCACAGGCGACCTCAATGACCTGGTAAGGTAAGGGAGTTTTGCGGCAAATTCCTGACTCGGGTGTGTCCTACATGGGAGAGAAATGTTTCTGTAAAGCAGCTGGAGCTCAGGACTCAAGTCTTAAAAAAGTTTTGTCAGGATGGTCATCACAGACTCATGGTTTCATATGGCTCACAGAGTGGACAGGGTTTCATGTAAAGATGTTTCTCCCTGTTAGGAGAAGCATCTGAATTGCCTTTTTGGAAGAAAAAAGAAAACACAGCATCTTCCAACAAATCCTGTTTCCCAAAAAATGGGAGAAAAGCTTCATGTGTTTATAAAGAACTTAGGAACAGACAAAAAGCTCGATCTTTGACAGGTTGAAAACCTTTCATGTCTGAGCCAAGCCTAGCTTGAAGCTTAACCAAGACCTCTGCAACTGACATGGCTACAAGAACTTCATGTAAAAAAAATTTTGTTTCATGTGACAGCAACAAAGCTTTTAACTCCTTCTTTTTCCTGGTTATGTGGGACAACACCTGTATCTTGTCTGTCCATCTGTACTACAAGTTGAATATTCACAGAATCACAGAATAGTTTGGGTTTGAAGGGACCCTAAAGATCATCTCATTGCATCCCCTGCCATGGGGAGGGACACCTTCCACTAGAACACATTTGCTCAGAGCCCCATCCAGCCTGGCCTTGAAGACTCACAGGGATGGGGACAGATACTGCCTTTGGTTTGGACCTGTTTCTAACACCTCACATTCAGATTGTCTTTTGTTGTCTCTTTCTGCGTACTGCAGTAAGATACAGCTGTTACTGCAGTTGAATCACTCGGCACCTCTCACTGCAGTTACTGCAGTTTAGATTAACTGGGGGGAAATGTTGGGGAGAGGGGCTTTGAAATACAGTAGGGGGTGATCTGTTCTGCTTTGCTAAACAAGGCAGAGTAAAAGTATTGGAATGCGACATTCTGAATAATTTCTCGAAACGAAATCCATAGCGCCACCAGATGGCCCCCTCTTCCTTATTATCAGAAAATCAGAAAAGTGAGCACTATTCCCTGAATACTCATTTAGCAGCAGCTGGGACACAGCAAAGGTTGGACAAGAGTTTCCTGGAGTACAGGAAAAGGGTCTGAGGAAGGAGCTCAGAGAAGCAAGCAGGGAAAGAGTGAGGTGAAAAGAAAGTGAAAAAACATCATCTGTCCAGGAAAGCTGCAGCCAGAGGAAGGATGTTTCAGGATGTTTGGTCCAGAGGGGTTTGTGCAATGCCTAGAAGGTTCATGTGGGTCAACCTGAAATGAGAGGGGCAGTTACTGGGGAGAAGGGGACCTTGGTGGCCAGAGCCTTTCTGTGCCTGCTCAAGTGACCAAACCCTAACTGGTGAAGTTCAGCCATGTGCAGAAGACCAGCCTGAGGTCTGTATATATCCTGCCTTGCTTAAAATCTGAAATAAGGGTGTGGGTGAGGTGTGAGCCTTGCGCCGGCCCTTCCATACTGGTGTGACCCTTGAGTCCTACAGCTTTCGGTGCTGGCAATCCAACGTGCTGCATCGTGGTCTAAAACTGCTGCAACAGCTTCCCTGTCGCCCCTAAGTTGTGGTCATCTTGTCCTTGCAGGCATGTCATGTATCCAGCGGTGGTGAACACCCTGTTTGGGAAAGGCATCTGCCCAACCAGTCAGAGTGAAATCAAGGAGTTTGAAGAGCATTTTCAGAAGTACGATGAGGACTTCGAATATGCGTCTCAGATGCCTGAGTGCTTCCTGAGGTAAAGGGTCAGAAGTGATGGTTGTGGTGTACTCACTACAGGCATTTATCTTGCTGCATTATCAACCATGGGAGACATTTTTCCTGGAGGATGACGTCCAGCCTTTATTGATGGTGTGTCCTTAGGTGAAGCAGGCTTTTAGCTAAATGCCTCAAAAAAGTTCTGACCTTGTCTTGTGCGTTGGTGAGAAGGGCCCAGCTTGGACCTGTCAGGGAGCAGCAGATTGGGGTAACAGGCAAAAGCCTGAGCCTAAATGTGAGTCCCAGGCTCAGGGGGCCTCCAATGAGGTGTGTCTCTGCTCTTTTCCACACCTCAGCTGTTTTGCCAGCATACCAATCCCAGGTTACATTGCTGCACTGTCGCAGAATTGATCTTCAATAGAGACAGCCAAACCTTGAGGAGTTGCTTCCAGACCCTGTCAGTGCTCTCATGACCATCATGGCACCTTTAGCACCTCAAAATATCTGCAGAAAGAATTGAGGATACTCTAAAAAATGGCCTTGATTTTCTTCAAGAGGATCATTCTTGAAAAGATTGGCCTAATCAATCTGTCCATATCCACAACGAAAACGTGTAATAAAAAGGTATGAAAATGTAGAGATGTTGCAGTCCCAGGTCATGGCTGCAAGAGGAGGTCTGGCCAAGGTGAAAACCTTGGACGTGCTGTTCCTCATGCCAGTCATCACTTCTGTCAGTCAGACTGACACTTGGCTGTTCATCAACTGACTGCTGCCCCAGGGGCTTTTAAAAAACGAGCCAGGGAGTGCTTCTCATGGAAAGGGAAATGTTGGTTTGTGCTGCCTCAGTTAAGTACTTCTTGTGTGTTGCTTTTCTTTACAGGAACTGGTCCAAATCCAAAAAATGGCTTCTAAAATTATTTGAGAAAGTAGTGTTGGATGCTGAAAGGACCAACCCCTCAGAGACTGCATCCAAGGTAAACATCCGAGGCTAAGAAATGAGGTGACGTTGTTGCGTATTCTGACTGAAGCAATGGAGGGCAGGAATTACTTCAGTACTGGATGAAATAAGTCAAATATGTCAGCTTTTATAGCTATACCGAAATGTTCCAGTATTGCTGTCACCTGCAGTAGGACAGACCCATAACTTTGACTCCTATTCCTCCATTTAGTTTATTTCAAGCAATTCTAAGAATTACCATCTTCCCTTTGGGAATTGTAAGGCAAAGGTTCAGAGCTATGACCCATCCCCAGCCTCCAGGATCACACTGCAGTGAGCAGTTGAAAGAGGTGAGAGAAAGACCCTTCAGTTGTTTCTCTGAGGGCACCATGCTGTGAAACTTCAAAACCTTACATGTGCTATTTATAAACCCTGGTGTAGAGTGATAAGATCCTTCAACAGCCAGACTGGTAGAAAATAGCAGATTTCTGGATTGGGAGCCAAGTACCCTAAATATTGATTGTGTCAGAGCTGAGATAAGTTGTTCCCCTGGTTATTCTCCTCAGCTCTGGCAGGAATTCTGCCGATAGGGCTGACAAACGTGACGGCAGACTGGCCTGGGAATTTTGGTCTACCAAATGGTTGTAGAACAGATCACTAAACAAAACAGGTTTTATTTAGGCTTTAAAAGCTTTACATACCACAGTTTCTTTAATGAAAGAAACCAGATTAGCAGAAAGAAAGAGAAGGCAGGAGAGGAGCTGGTGGGAGGTAAGAATGTGCAGGAAGTAGGAGGCACGAACTCGTTGTCTTAGATTAAGTGGGAATTTGGAAAAAAGATCAGCCATTTTTTATTCAAGGTTGCCCTTTTCCCCTCTGAAGAGTAGGCAGGAAGCTTTGCCTCAAGTGCATAGTTGCCCTGCATTTAAGGAAGTACTATAAACAAGAGCTGATCCTAGAATATTACACAGTTGCTATAGTTTCAGAGAGTATCAACCCATTGAAGTCACTGCTTAGGTCACCAACAAAGTGCCTGAAACCAGGGAGTTTGCTGATGTATTAGACCATCTCTTAATAACAAGCACCCTTTTGGCATGAACAGAGAACATTTTCTTCATTCATTCAAGTGGCTCATTCCCATTTTCAGGTTCTTTAAAGCAGAGGTGTTGAGCAGGGATTAGAACAGAGATTTTTTTTTTTTCTCTTTCTTCCACTTATGAGCAACAATTGGGAGCAAGGGAACCCAATCCCATAAAATTTTAAGGAAATGGAGAGCAGTGAAAGTATTCAGGAGGGATTCATGTGGTGCCCTGAGTTCTCCTGGCCCTCGGCCTATGTGAGTGAGTCTCATTTTTTCTTAATAGTTGTCATTTCCACATTGTCCCTTCCAAAAAAGCCATAACTGACATTACTTCTCTTTGAGAAATTAGTCCTTGAGTTCTAGTAAGCCCCACTCCAAACTACATTTTTAATATATTTTTGAAAATACAGATTATTATCTTTTATTTTTAACAGACACTTCTACAACATCTCCTGGATAATTTGCAAGGAAAACATCTAGCTCCCAATTATGGTCTCCTGATGCTCTGGGCTGCTCAAGCAAATGCTGTCCCTGTAAGTACATCAGCTACAGAAACACCTTCTCCCTCTCCTGTTCCAAAGCCTGTATTTGGGAAGGAAAGGCTTTTAAGCAGAGGTCATACACACACTGCATGGATTCCAAAGAAGGGATTATCACGCCCACATGCATCACTACAAATATACCCAGACTGCAATGTCACAGAAGCAATGACAAGAAAAGCTCTTCTTGTATTTTTCCTACATTATGTTGTCCCCTATCATAACATTTCAGGAACATAAGCCTCACAGCTATTAAGATCACAGTCTTAAGCTGTGAAGAGCATTTAACTTTGTTTTGAAGCACTGTGGCTGTGTTATAGAAAAGACTATTTCAGATACTGTGGTGCTACCAATTGTAAAGAATATCAAAAGTAACTTCATCTGTGTGTAAATCCTCGAGTGAATGTGTCTCTTTCATTTTTGGGGATCTGCTGTACAAACGCCAATGGAAGAAAAGAATAGTTTGATTCTAGAGCTGTTAAGTTTTATCCATGTTAGAAAAGAATTTGCTGGATTAATGATACTGATATAAATATGCTAACAAGCCCAGTATATCTAACACAGCTTAGGCTGACCAAAGACATTTATAGGAATTTCTCAGATGAAAAATCCATAGCAGCAAAAACATCCTTTATTTACCATGACTACTAAGCTCTTTCCAGCACAGTTATGTCCATTACAGATGTGATTTAGAAAAACATGATAGTGAGTTATTTTTGTATGTCCCCCTAACGGATATGTTTTTTGGAGATTGGGTATTACTGCAGTTTAGCCTAAGGGAAATTCATCCATTTCAGTGAGGTTTCTGTGGATTCACATGTTGGCATAAGTGGGAGGCATAGCCTATCTGTTATCAGGATAGCTGACATTCCTTCCACAACACTTACTTCTGAATTATTCAGCTGTAAATAGACATACAGATATTTTTCTGTTTCTCAGAATAGTCACAACCACTGTTCTGGGGAGTGGAATGACGAAAGAAAAGGCCTTTCACCTTCCAAGGGCATTTTTTACAAGCCCTTTAAACCCTTTTATCTGAAACAATTCAGTTATCCCTTCTTAGCCCGTGGAGTGAAGCCACAGTGCCCAAGTGCTGCACAGGAAAGCTAAGCTACCAGATTTATTTTGCAGAAGGAGGGCTGCATCCATGTCGGTCTGTTTGGGAAATAACAGTCAGAGTTTCATCCCTCACCAGCACAGATGGCCCACGACCAAATCTGTGTGCAGGCTGCACCTCCCGCTAGCTCAGCAAGAGGAGAGAGACTCCTGGCTCTGCCTCCAGTCCTTCTGGTTTCATCCTACTTAAGAGGATTTTCTCCTTTCCTAAATTTCTTGATTTTCAACTTCATTGCATAATCAGTTAGCAAATTATTTCTGAAGGGGATATACTACTCCTTGTTTTGCTGTTAATTAAAACTTTTCCTGGCCATTTTAGTGTGACTCACTATGACAATACCTTGCAAATTCTTTAACGTCATTTCTCCTAATACTAGTATGAATTAATTTTTTTTCATTCCTGCAGCCAAAACTAATCATGCACAATGATTTAGTAGTTAATTTAACACCTAGTTATTTGAAAATAAAGGATTCTGTGTTTCAAAGCTCAAGGCCAAAGCTATATAATGTTCACTAAAGATAAGTACACAGCAGATGACTAGACATAATCTCCCAGGAGCTGAGCCCTTAGATATGGATTTACCCAGGAAGCACAGCTCCCTGTGCATCCCAACTACAACAGGCACATACAAAAAAAGTGCAAATATTTTTATCTGCCTCTGTGATTTGCTAAAATGATACTGTCATTCTATTGCATCTCCCTAAATTCAAGGATTTCCATCTCTGTTTAGGTTGCATTTTGGACCCTTGCTTTCATACTCTCTAATCCTGCCATTTACAAGAAAGTCATGGAAGACCTGGCTCGTGTTTTTGGCAAAGCAGGTAATAAATCTGATTGCGTTCTTCTAGAAGCTGGAAATTATTTATCCTGTGTTGGCCCAGCACAGGGCACACTTGGTCAGTGGCTGGGAACAGTGAGTTTTCCTGCTAAGGGTGCTACTGATAACACAGAGTCCAGCTCTTAGGTCTTTACTCAGGATATGCTCAAGATGTATTTTTAAGCAAAATCACCTTTGATGTTAGCAGAAAGAAGGTAGGAAAAGAACAGTATGTGTTTGTTTCTTCATTCCTGTCATTTAAACTTAGATTTTGTATTACCCAGTCTTGTGCTTTTTCCAGGCACTTACAATAGGGTCAGATGAGATCTTTTCAGTTCAGGTGCTTTTCATTGTGTGCTGTTCACCAGAGGTACAACTATTCATGGAAAGAACAGGCCAGGAACTGTTCTCTTTTCTGTCATCAGAGGCAAATTTTTCCAGCATACTTCATTCCACCTTACTAATCTCTTTCCCTCAAAAAGCAGTCACCTACTGGGAGCAGTCATTCCCATATGCAATCCCCTGAACCACAGGTTAGACTTTCGTGGAAGACTCTTTGTTGACATGGGTCAAAACTGTATCAAGAAATATGTCAGTAATTAACCAATAAAGAAAATAATGAAGCAGAGTCTAAGCCTTTCTCCTGGCCCTGTTTCATTCACTAATATTAACAGAGCCCAAGAGCTCAGCTGTGGCTTCTTGTCTTGGTGCCTACTGTCCCTGAGATTTCCATGCAGTGTCCTATGAAAGCACAGAAAAATTCTGAAGACTTTTAACTTCCAGCATGACTTTGTGTGGCCCCTTCTGACCAACACCATATCTAAACCTTCCTTAGAGTTATTGAATTATCTTCAGTGGCTTTTCTTACGTTTTACTGATTTGGGTCCATTTATTTACTTTGAAATATAGAGACAATTTTTGGGCATAAACAATGCCTTGAAGTCTTGAACTATTTCACCCACAGTTCTAAAGCAAGAAATATCAGCCTGTATCAAAACAGGTATGAAATCTGATCTTTACATGGAATCTTCTTTCTCATGACATAACAGGTAAAGAGAAACTGGAAGTCTCTGAGGAGGACCTGAAGAAGATCCCTTTCATTAAATGGTGCACTTTGGAAGCCATACGGCTGAGGTCTCCAGGTGCAATCACCAAGAAAGTCATAAACCCAATTAGAATTAAGGTGAGGTTTGGTTGCGGAGTTTTTTTGGTCCCCCGAAGGATGCTGTGTGATTTGTCTGGAAAGGGTCCTCCCAGTAGATCTGCATAAAATTACAGTGGGAGAGAAATTCCCAGTCTCACATATATATTCTTTTTAATAGATTTATTCATCATCATTGATTTACGAGTGGTTTGGATTCTGGGGCTCACAGTCTTGCTTTCAATTTTGAATTGATTTTAGATTGAATTGAGTTGAACTAGAGATACTGATGGTATGTAAAACAGGAATCAGACACAAGAAGTATGGTAGAAGGGACCACATTTTAGTAACTGATAAGACTCCTTCACTACCATTCAGAAGGGAGGCATCAGCATTCAAGAATCTGGCAAAGAAATGTTTGGGAAAAAACTCACACTCTAAGGAGTCAGTGCTCATGACTACTTAAGATTACTGATAAAATTACTAATGTCTATTGTCATAGAAGGCTTTTTTTGAATTTCTTTGCATTGAAGGAAGTGTTTAACAAAATACCTAGGAAAAAAAAGCTCATGTGGTAAATTAAGAAGCAGAAAAGACAGAAATAATGTTTCTGATCTTTTGATACCTAAAAAACCAAATCAGAACACAAATTATCTTTCCACCTTCCCCACTGTGTTGGTTTTATGGAAAAAAATAGCAACAACAATAAGAAACCTCAAACATATAATATGGCCACCATGGCTTTATCACCTTCACTTGTCTTCTCTTAGGACCTTCTGCTGATGGAAGAGAAGAACCAAGGAGGGACTATTCTGTGAGTTTAACCCATTTACCTCTTTTCTTAGAGATTTTTCTCCTTTTCAGAATTTCACCATCCCTGCAGGTGACATGCTGATGTTGTCACCATATTGGTTGCACCGGAATCCAAAATATTTTCCTGACCCAGAAATGTTCAAACCTGTAAGTTGTCACTCTTAGTGTGGATATTTTGTTGTCTTTTCTCCCCTTCACTTAATTTACAATAAAGCACATGGACAAACTTGCTTAAATTTGGCTGGAGAAAGGCCTACAGAGAACAGGTACACATAAAGAAAGAGCCTGGTAGGAATAAACAAGACTTTTAAATCCAGTGACATGTTCCAGGTAATATGGTACTACTTTATATCACTTTTATTTTGACATTATCACTCTCTACAACTCCCTGAAAGGAGACTGCAGCCAGAAGGGGGTTAGTCTTTTCTCCCAAGTAACACTGATAGGATGACAGGAACCAGCCTCAAATTGTGCCAGACGAGATTTAGATTGGATATTAGGAAAAATTTCTTCACTGAAAGTGCTGTCAGGCATCAGAACAGGCTGCCCAGGGAAGTGGTGGAGTCACCATGCCTGGAGAGCTTTAGAAGATGTGTAGGTGTGGCAGTTGGGGACGTGCTGTAGTGGTGGATTGGCAGTGCTGGGTTAATGTTGGACTTGATCTTAAAGGTCTTTTCCAACCTAACCAATTCTGTGATTCCAAGTACTCTCTTCTCCCTGTCGGATGATTTCTGGTAGGTATTATCTCTGTTAATTCAGTAGTTAATCTAGTTTCTTGATTATTATTCCACTGCAGGTGGCTGTGTGGGCAGGCTTGTAACTGCTCTTTTTAGCACCATCCAATATAGAACAGTTCGTCTTTTTTATAGAAATACATCAAGGAGTAATTTAAACAAAACTTCCCTTATAGCAAACTCTTCCCAATTTGAAATCCCTTGCAATAATTTCTGCTGCTTTGAAATCTGAAGCTGAAACTCTGATGCAGCAGCTTATTTTTTAAGAGCAAGTTAGCTTGTTTTTTAGACACTCACCCATTTTGTCAAGAGGAGTAGGTGAGTACCCCTTGGACATTGTCATTCTGAATGTGTGACCTTGCTTCATTACCACTGAGTTTTTTTCTTTATTGGATTTTGATGCTGACAGGTTTCCTCCTCAGAAACCTCCAAACAGCCCTAGGTGGAAAAAACCCTAAAATAGATAAATGCAAGATTATGTCTTGTCTGGGGCAGCTTCATCAGAGGAGTTCACCACCAGAAGCTTGACAGGGTGTTACTTGGCAGAGTAGCACGGCGTTTGTGGAGGCTGGTACAGTTTGTCACCCAGCAGTCATGAGATTTGCTTCTCTCAGTGTCACCCACAAAGCTTCAGCTCATATTGCCTTGTTCCTTGCGTTCTTCCTTTCTTCTCAAAGCAACTTAGGATGAAGCAGGAATCCCTTTGGGCACAGACAAGCTGTTTTTTGTTGAGAATTGTTCATTTTCTCACACACTGGCTTACACCAGTTAAAGCTCATAGACGTTGCATTTGTCTGGTTTTTTGTGCAAGATGTGCATGAGCTATTTGTGTGTCATGACACAATTTTGTGGCTGAGGCTTCCCTCAGTACTGGTGGAACATTTGCATTTGCATATATATTTAAAATAGAAGGTTGCATTTTAATAGCTCAAGATGCAGGATTTAGGAAATGGGGAGGTATAGGAAAACTGCTTTAGGGGTAATTTTGAAAACCTCACCAACATTTAAAGGCACTTTAATGTGTTTCAAATGGGACCTTCATTTCTCCCTGATTCGGTACTGAGTTTTGGATCCAGACTGATACTAACAGGTTGAATGCAAAAAAAATGGCATTAGTGCAACTTTGTATTGAGGATTAGCTGTCCAAGGTAATTTTTAGCCTGGAGAAATAAAGTTAAGCTTTATTTATATAAGGCTGATTTGGAATAAAAAGTTTCTTCCCACAGGATCGTTGGAAAGAGGCAAATTTAGAGAAGAATGCTTTCTTGGACAGCTTTGTGGCATTCGGAGGAGGGAAGCATCAGTGTCCAGGAAGGTCAGTGAAACAGCTGGGGTTTATTTATTCCCAAACCCTGCAGAGAACAACTCTCTTGAACTGGGCTTCTCTTACTCTTGGAGATAAAGTGTTTGCTTTGCTCTTTGTCAGTCTCCTAGTGTTTGGCATCATCTGCACCTTGTTTAAACTGATCTGAAAGTGGTTTCATTCCCAGAAAAGACAGGTTAAGTCACAATGAACAGGCAGAATCTGATACATTTATCAAGGGAAATTGCCCTCCACCCACAGAGGAAAGTCAAGCTGGCTCTGGCTTTGCCCCTGCTGAGGTGTCTTTTCATCAAGGGAGAGTTGCTCCACTTCCAAACACACCATTTTACAGACACAGTTATTTAGGTTGCCTTAAACAAGTTCTAAACAAACCTACAGAACATTCCTCTGGTCTGAGATTCTCTTTCCATCCTCTGTGATGCCATTGACATCTCTGCTGATCTTCAGATATCTTAACTGGCTCCTCTCTGTTTGAATCTTGTCTTTGCATTAGGGCACACAGAATTGTATAATGGCTTAAATGGCAGATCCTGTCTCACTTCCCTCCTCCAGCAATGCCAGCCTTGGTACTTCTTGCATTCCTTCTGCTGTTTTCTCTGCTGTCCCTCTTCCTGGAACAAGTCCCAGGGAGCCAGCTGCTCCTCATTCCTGTGTTCAGACATCTCTATGCTCAACCCTCTGACTTCAAAACCTGGGCTTCTCTGAGACAAAAGTGACCAAGAATTCCTAAGACCAGTCATTTTATCTCAAGTTCCATGTGAATGGAATCTGGAGGGTGTTGCAGAGTATCTGCATTCTGGAATCTGCACCCCATGGCAGGCTAGACATGAGTGCCAGGTAAACTTCGTGAAGGCATTAAAGACATGAGCAAAATGAATAAAACTGCATTCACCATTTAGGTTTGCCACAGGGAAGTGCTCACTTACTGCTGTACCTCCAAGGCTTGTACCACATTCCTGAGCTAAATCTGAGCACAGCCTCATTCCCAGCAAGGGCAAAATTCACAAGAGGCATCTGCAGGTACAGGGAAAGCTGCAAAACAATGTTTCTGAAAGCTGCTTGTTTATATATCCTGACCTATATCTTTGTTCAGACTGTTCTCTGGACTCCGATAACATCATTAAAATAAGTCTTTGTTTAGAAAGAAAAGTATAACATTCCTACATAGACAACAGTTGGAGAATCTTTTTCTTGCTGAGAGACAAAAAGCCCTTTCAGACCCTTTGGCAGTCCACATGGTAACATACACCTTCAGGTTTTTGAGCAATAATCGTGAAAGAATAATGTGATGGTCATGAAAAAGAAGAAAATTACATCAAGGGTTGTATCAAGGATTCCAGGTTGCAGATTTCCTTCTGAAATGGTATTTCAAGTTGAAGATGCATTTTTAGTTATTTCAGTACTGAGGTTTATAAATGAAATGTATGAAACATTTAATTTCTCCATTGAAAAAGTTCAGCATGAAATTAAAAGCTAATTTAATCAAACTGAAAGCTAGCCAATAACTTACTTGTCAAATATTCTGGCAAACTGATGTGGGAAGAACTCCCAAAAAGGCCATTTCTGTGCCATACTTTTTACCTAAAAGAAAAATTTGATGTAAGTTTGACTACTTTGGTTGAACCAGGTGGTTATTGCCTGTGTGACACAGCCCTGTTGTTCCCTCAAAGCACTGGGTCCAGGGCCTTGCTGTGAAAGCAGGGCTGGGACTGGAAGGACCCACCTTGCATGGTGCTGCAGGCTTGGGGCTTGGGCTGTGTTCCACCTGAGCTGGGTTAATTAAACATCAAAATATCTCTCCACTGCATTCCCCTGAGCCAGTGCCACCAAAAGCTCGAGGCAATTCCAGTGTGAAATCACAAGGATCGTTTGGGTCTGAAGCCACGCTAAAACAAACAAGCATCTTCCCACTCCAGAGCCCAGGGCAGCTTCATGTGCAGATTCTGGTGGCTCTGCAGGAGCTACCTTGGCTTTGTGAGGCTTTTTAGCTCCCCTCCACACCTGCCAGGCCAGCTCCATGTGCAGTCATGTAGCCTGCTCCTCAGTGAATTCCCCCATAGCTGTTTTATCCAGGTTTTCCAGCATTTCTCTGTAGAAGAGCAAGGTAATATTACTATTTTAAGACTTATGTCTAAACTCTGCAAGTGAGTAATCCCATGACCTGGCAAAGGTGCAGAGTGGTGAATGCAGATAGCGCCTGTGCACATCAGCATTAAAAACCAATAGCCTGGATGAGTTCACCTGCAGTTATCCAAAATCTTCTCTGGCCTAAGAAAGACCTTATGGAGAGTGTTACAGAAAAAAGAAATGCCCTTGGGTCTCCTACTGCATCCTAATGCTGACGCATTAAATAATAACTCCCACTGTCACTGCTCTCTGATGTCACCAGGCTCCCAGCTGCACTATATAACTTTATATAGCACGATTAGTCATATGGCCTTTTCTGTGTTTGACTGCCTTCTCACTCCTAGGAAGTTATTTCAAGTCAGCAAGTGTTAGGAGAACATAAATGTTTATACAGTGGAAAAATCCATAATGATAAGGGGCTGGTTTAAAATAGGTGTCAGAGGGATAATGTTGGTCCAGCATTTCACCATAAAGAAGGGGCCGAGTAACAAAGCTGAAGAAACTACAGCAGTTTTCCTATGGAAGATAAACTTCAGGCAGAACTACAGCACAGAGTGTAAAATGTGTCAAAGACACTGTTTCTTACCTGATGATAACACACATGTGATGAGCAGTCTGGAGGGCAAATGTTTTCCTCCTGTTTCTTGCAGATGGTTTGCGATCATGGAAATCCAGTTGTTTGTTCTGCTGTTCCTGTACAAGTATGAATTTGTGCTGTTGGATGCAGTGCCAAAGGAGGTAAGAGATCCATGCATTTGTGTAGCATTCCCCATCTTTATACCCTTCATTCATCAGGTTCTGCTGAACAACCATCCTCAACTGTGGTTACATAAATTTGTATTATAAAACATGTAATGAATAACTCAGTCTTTGTTTTATCTCGCAAAATCCAGAGTAATTCCAGCAATTCTAGTTAGTGGGGTTGCACTGCCTATCCAACAAAATGCTAACAAGAATGTTGTCTCATTGCTGCCTAAACATTACCAGAGATTTGATACTTGTTGCTCACAAAAACAGTAAATATGGAATGGGATCATTAATATTTTAAAGATATGGAATCAGATGCAGCACTCACAGTGCTCTTCCACTCTATATTCAGGGGTGGAAGGTACATGATTAGGATAAGACTGAATGAGCAACTCTGCCACAGAAAGATTTTACCATTAAGGCAAAATGGCACATTATGGCAAATAATTCCATTATTTGAATATTTTAAAGTATTCAAAACCATGAGAGTTTCTTAAGAGCTCATGTGTCATCCTGACAGAGTCACTGGAATACAAAGTAATCACAAAGGCCCTATTCAATGGCTTGGGCAAAGCCAAGAAATATTCTTGGTATTTGGTCTTGGTTCTCTAAGACCAAAGATCCAAGAATGTTTGTATCTTAATGTTAAAGCACAATGGTAATTCCATTAACTGAACTAACTGAAGTGTTTTTTCTGATTTTCTTCTTTCTTCAGAGCCCTTTACATTTGGTGGGGACACAGCAACCCATGGCACCATTACGGGTCCAGTATAAATGCCGGGAATGAAAATTGTGCTGCATTGACCTTTCTTTGCCAGCCCGTGCTGGCTGGCTGGACCACTGAGCTGCTTCCCACTCCCACATCTACAGACAGGTTCTCTGCCTGCAGAGTTCTTGATTTCAGCTTTCAGTGCTGTACATTGTGCTGTTCCAAACCAGTGCAGTCATACCTGTGCTCCTCCCTTGGTTGCCCACCTCCTAGTGCTTCAATCCAAACTCTGCTGCTGCATTCATAATTTGTGAGTCAGTTAGTCACAAATAATTGCAAGTCTGATACACTAAACTCACCAACCAAACATTCAGGACAAAACGCTGCAGTGCCTGGAAATCCTGCGTGGAAGCTGTGCCAGAAGCAGCAGAGAAGCAGCTCCCTTGGGCCAGGTCACTGCTTACTGCAGGGCTCTTCAGACCAAGGCCAAAGTTGTGCCTCATGGTAGGAAATCACATTGGTAACAACAAACAGCTCCCTAGTGCTGGTGTGCACAAAATCCAGGACAGTGTGAGCAGAGACCTCTGCATCAGCTCCACATCCTGATAAACTGTGGTGACTTGTGTGTCACTGCCTGTGTGGGCAGGTAAAGGTCTGGCCTGCTCTGCCTACAGCCAGTGCCAACTTCTTGCAAATAAAATGCATTTGTAACAGAAATATTGCAAGCTTTTGGGATCTTGTTCCACTGGAGCACCTAAAATTTCTGCTGAGCTTTATTTTGCTCCAC
Organism: Vireo altiloquus; assembly: GCA_013396875.1. NCBI lineage: Eukaryota > Metazoa > Chordata > Aves > Passeriformes > Vireonidae > Vireo > Vireo altiloquus. The sequence continues at coordinate 98,714 of VZRF01003101.1, forward strand.
AGGATTCAGAATTGGTCCTTGCATGAATTTGCAATGAAAGTTTGACCGTGATGTTTGGCTTTCAATAAAAAGTGATTGCAAGGAAAGCTGTTGCTGCTCATGAGACTGGTTGTCTCTACAACCCTTTTGCTTTCCCTACCACATGTGTTATAGAACAAACTGCACAAATCTAAGAATATTTAATCCTATAAACAATACCTAGTAAAAGTTGTTTGAAGAAGCTGTCAAATAAGTTCAGATACCAACACTTTAACTGCTGTCAAATTTCATATACAATAATAGCTGGTGTGTATTTTTAGTCTTATAAGTAAAGATTATTCATCATTTTAAAAGTATTTGCAAAAAAACTCCCCACCCTCACACAAATAGACTTTCAACAACAGTACAGACTATGGGAATAACATGCATAGGAAAATAACACATTGTATAATTCATTACATGGTTGGCTTACCTTCATGATGGATAGAACAACTTCAATGATTTATATGGCTGGAAAATGATTCATCCAACTTTTAATTTAGCCCATAATGGTTAACTGTGCAAGAGCTGCTATCTTAATTGCTGTTCCAGTGTCTCTTCCATAACTGAAAGTAATTCCCTTGGATTTCATGCGTGGTATTACCTGGAAGTGTGTGTTTTAATTTTAAAATGTGGAAATGACCACAATATTTGTAAGGCCAGGCTGGATGGGCCTTTGAGCAACCTGTGCTCTTGTGAAAGGTGTCCCTGCCCGTGGCAGGGGATTGGAACTGGGTGATCTTTAAGGTCCCTTCCAATCCAAACCATTCTATGATTCTGTGATGATTTTTATAAATGTTTTGCACTCACAGACCTTCGCCCTGATGTGCCAGAGCAAGGAGCAGGATAAGGCCACTGGTGCTGTTTGTGTGAGTGCTGAGTGCTTCTGTCTGAGCTAGCCACTGGAACCATCAGTGCATACACACGTTTTACACATTTGTGGATGTGTCTGCTGGACCTAGGGGTGTGGGGCTACTGGATTTAGCAACTCCCAACCAGTGGAGAATCAGCCATGAAAATATTAGTCCTGAAAGGCAGGACATATTTTTATTAGAAGTGCAGGTTTTAGCAGGAACAAAATACCTGTTCATGGCAGAGGGATACCAAACAAGAACCTGAAGAAGTGGTTCTGACTATGGGATTCCATCTCTGCCCTGTGGTGGATGATAGCTCCAGGCACTCGCTGTACTTTCCAAGGTGGAAAAAAACAAGGGAGGTGGATTAGGAAAGCAATGTGGTGAAGTGATGGAGCTAAAAGGGGTCTTCTGCCTGGAAATAATCCAGAAGCTTCTGGGGGAGGGAATGACTTTCCCATGGGACAGGGTTAAACGGGCATTAAAAGGTCATCACGATACCCTGTTCAGGAGTGGATTAAAAGTATCTAAATTATTCCTCTTCAAGTGCTTGTCCAATCTGCTTTTAAATACAGCAGTACCAAATTTCCATGCGGGATCTGTCTTCTTACTTGACTCTCCCTGCTGTTAGAAAGCTGTCCTACATATCAGTAGCAGGAGTCAGAAAAAGGTTTTATCCATGCTGTTACCACAAGACTGTAAGAAGCAGAAGATTTTTAAGACCACAGTGAAATAAAATGTATTTCAAGCTACCTTTTTTTTTCTACCTTCTGTATGAAGTCTTCGATGTTAAAGGGAAAGTAGTGGAGCATCCCTCAAAAACATCTTAGAAAATGTAATTGTTCCTCCTCCAGATGTGGCCAAGGCCAGATCTACCTGATAAATTCCAGTGTCTAAGTCAGTGAAACAGTGGTAGGAGTTGTCTTAATGAGACAGGAAATCTAGTGTTATAAGGAATGAGAAATAAAACTCTGTTAAATCAATTTTCCTTTAATAATTGTATATCAAAGAAGGGTTTCGGAGAAAGAAAGAACAAACAAGGAAACTAACACATTCCAACCAAGTGTCTTTTGATACTTCTGAAGAGAGTATAAACATTTTCTCTGAAATCATGAATTTCTTGTGGAAATATAAAACTCCTGGAAACATTTTGAGGTAAAATTGTTGCCCTCTTGCAAGTGAATCTTCTCCAGTCAGCACAGTGAAAAGATCACCCACAGTATCAGCAGCAGCCACCTCCCAGAATAATCACAACTTCTTTCATGTCTTCCCTCTAATGAGCCTCCTTGAAAGCTCCTCTCAAGTCAAGTATTTCAAGTGGTCTTTGTCTTTTCTGTGACACTGATTGTCACAGAACCCAGAAGTTTAGGCTTAGCATATACACCTCCTCAAAACAGCTGTCTGAGGACTAAAAGATAGGGCTGTGGCCATTGAGAGGTGGGTTAAAAATAATTATTTCCCCTCAAAAAGAAATTAAGGCCCTCGCTCTGTGCTGGGCTTAAGCACCATGCTAAGCAAAATTCATTTTAAGCATGTGTTTTGCCTTAAACAAACACTTAAAATGGATCTGGGGAATAAGAATAGGTTTTGATTTAAGCACAGGCTTAAGTGCTTTGCTGAACCAGGGTCCAAAAGCCTCAGTCCCTAACCTGTTGTTTACAGTTGGTCTTGGCATCTTTGTAATTTTAAAGACATACAAAGGTTAGTGGAAATAGTGAGGTGGCTTTGCTCATTTTAGGTGAACCTGGCACACATGAAAGGATTTTAGGAAGTATTTATAGCCCAAACCAGGAGGCTTTGTTGGCAACAAGCATCTTTCCCAGTTTTTTGGTGCATTCTAAATGGCTCATCACATGGCAAAAATTACTCCCTGTCCAACATGTGGTAGAAGGGGAATTGGACACAGGAAAGGCATTCAAAAGATAGAAATCACTTAATTGTAACAGCCAAGGAGAGGCTTTCATCATGTGGCCATTCTGGATGACATTGGACACGCGACTGATTGGCACAGTGTTATTTGGGTTTTTCACTTTGATCATAAAATTACCAGGAAAGGCTTAATGGAGTTATAAATATCTTGTTTCCATGAGAGTCCTGGGAGGATAATTATAGCACTGAAGTCTTTACAAAGATAGAGCATTTATAAAATTATATTATCTGAGGTCTCCAATGGATAATGCAGGGAATTCTGCACTCTATTCCCAGCTCCCCTATTGACTCACTGTGCTCTTTGGGTGAATCACTTCATCCCTGTTTCCTCACACTGGGGTAATAATGACAATTACCCACTGCTGCAAAGTCTGTATGGCTTAAAAGCTGTAAGTGTTGCTCCCACTCATCAGAGCAGTCCTGCCTGGTTATTGATAGCAATGGCTGTCTGGAAGGCTTTGGATGAGCTACATGTTTTCCTGATGTGTGCTACTAGTAAATTACACTACTTGTAGAGTTACAGTCAAAACACTCAGGAGAAATATTTTAAATCACTTAATTCACAGTTTTTAAGAGGATGATGAAACAATTGTACCCCCCCAGCCTTCAGATATACTTTGTCTTTAATGCAAAGCTTGGCATTTAAAGACTATGGACAAATTTCTTGTTGAATGAAAAGACAACTTCCTTTCATAAAACCAACCCCTATGGAGGAACATTACCTAGAAAGTTGAGTAGCATCTGTCTGTGAGTAGGAACTACATCTATACTCTACTTTCCTAAGCTTCACTAGGCTTTTCCTGCTCCAGAGACTCCATACATCATCTTTCCAGCTTTGAAAAAGGCAAGTGAGGAAGGAGTGATGGCAAGTGAGCAAATGACTGGGCCTGAGCTCATGTGGGATGCTTTGCCTGAAGGGCTTAACATGGATTTTGGTTACAAAACCCAGAACTTCAGTGCTGGAGAGGAGATCCTGCATCTCCCATCAACAGCACTCTAACAGCCCTGGCTGTGACTGCAAAGAGCTGCTGATAAATTTGAGAGAGATCAGAGCTCTCCGGTAGTGGATGGGCCTTTGGAGCTTGCTGTGCCTTTTTGCAGTGGACTGAAACGAAAATGAGCAGATTCCTACCTGGAATGAGGTAGAACTGCAGATCAGGAAATGGAAATGTTTTACCAAGCACTGAAATGACATTTCTATATGAATAGTCCTGACAACAAAATTGTCCATTTTTCAAAAGAGAAGCTCTTGATCTGGAGTGGGTACATTCCTGGGGTGAAGGGAGGAGGAAAAGGCAACCTCATTACTCTTTGGGAATCTGCAAAACATAAACCTTGACCAAAATTCTCTATGGGCATTCTGCTTCCATAAAACAACTTTTAGGTAGTTTACAAAGGCAGAAAATACCTTCTTCTGAGTGCATGATACTCAGATCATATAATCACAGCTGGGCAGAGAAATCTAAACCTAAGGAGGCTCATGTTCTTCACAAAGCATCATTAGGGAATGGAAAGACTTGGCATTCCCTTTTCCCTGGTCCTTGCTCAGAGGCAATTACCATTGGTGATTTCCACAGGTGATTTCTGTGAAGACCTGACCCAAATCAGAGCCAAGAGAGGCTCTGTGGATGTGGTCCCTTAGCACTGCATGTCCTAACTACTCTTGCTGTGGGGTCTTTTTGCTGGTACAGCAGGATCCAAGCTGAAGATGGGGCTCTGTCACACCTTCCCCTCAAAGGTCTCAATCGTAGCCAGACTTGACTCTTTTGAATTAAACACACTGCATTCACAGTGTTGGTCTTTGTAACTGCTGACACACATCCACAGGCAATTTCAAGGCACTGGTCATTTATCCAGTCTTTATTCTGAAGACCATGAATGCTCAGAAAAGCATTAAGTGTGTCCTTCTGTTTGCTTGACACCATAAGAAAATCAAGTGATTTCCATTATTGTGACATGGCCCCCTGAACGTGATTCCGAGGTTAAAGTGGATAAGCAATGCAAGATACTCAAAGAGTTCTGCTCTAAGTAATTCACTACAGCTGAAGATAATGCCTTTGATTCTCTTCTGCCCAAATCTTAGTATTATAATTTACTATTTTAAGCTTGTTTATAGAACTGGAATAATACGCAGATAAAAAAGGATAATTACTAGGGCGTTTTCAGGCATTAATGCTGAGGTTTGAAGTTCCTTTTTCTGAGAAAATAAACCAAAGAATGTTTTATTATCTGAAAACCTGGCAACTAGTCCTTGCTTACCATGAAGTGAAATCAAGCACCACTTTGTTAAAAGCCAGTTTCATCACAATGATCTGGTTGTTCCTTAAAATAATAAAGAGTCCTGAATCAGCTGGAGATGGTTTTATTCTGTCCTTTGGGTATTAATATATCCACCTAAATTTTTCCAGCAGATTCTGGCCTTGCAGCCTGGTTCAGAGGTTGCACATTAAGGCGTGTGGGTCTGTAGGAAATGAGTTCTCTACACATCCACAAGCCAGGACGAATCCAAGTGATTTGCTGCAATCACATGAGTTGCCACACCTGCACCTGGGAAGGTATATTTATCCCTCCACACAGAGACATTCCAGCGTTGGCATCTTTGTACAGGGGTCAAAGGTGGAAGCTGGGCAAAGGTGGGAGCTGGGGCTGTCCTGCCTGCTGGGCTCTGAGCTCTCACAGCCCAGCAGTGTGCCATGGCACTGGATGTCACAACCTGGGAGTGTGCCATGGCACTGGATGTCTTGGCCTGGCTGAACAGGACATTCATGGCACAGCAGGCTGCTCCCCAAGCTGGCCCTGGAGCAGCAAAAGGGCACAATCAGACTAGAGGCCCTGCTTCATCTTCCCTTTTTATCTTCCATTTACTGTTTCCATCCTCCCTAGGAACTTCATTAGTGCCCTTTTCCCCTCTTCCTAGCTCAGCTGCAAACTCAGTTTACATTTTCTTTCAGGTTTTTTAGATATCCAAGCTGCCAAACACCTGAAAAGCTTTAAGCGGGGGTGCAGCTCTGCAGGGGTAAGCCTGGCAGATCAGTGCCCCAATGGGAGATAACTCCTGAATGGACTGGCTATCCCTTGTGGAACTCTGTCACACTGCTGGGAGAGCAGGAGGAAGGGGAAGAGCCTTCCCCTCTGGCTGATGTGGAAGGAGGACACTCCTTAGAGGTTGCTCTGCCGCAGTGACTCAGTGCTGTGGAAGCTGTGACTGCCCAAAAATATCTGTGTCACCAAGACTGTTTCCATTTTGCCATCCCCAGTGTTCCCCTTGCACAAGGGCTGGCAGGACAGGGGCACTGGCATCATCCACTGTCAGTCACTGGTGTGATCTCTAGAAAATCAGTGCTAAAATATATGGAAACAATCATATAAATACAAGCATTGACAAAGATAAAGTGTGTAAGCAAACTATGTCGTAGTAGAAGTGTTGAAAAATTAAGTTTTCACTTCTAGGCACAATTCAGGCTCAAAAATATAGTTTCAGTTGTTACTTACCTGCTTGAGCTCCTTATTTTCTATTAACTGGATGTGTATGTGGTGTCATGTGCTGACTAATAACACAGCCCTCTGCTTCCCATGATACTCCAATTATGCCTTCAGTAGTCACTTAAAAGTGTCAGAATAATGAATGAAAATTTCAGAGAAGAAAAAGAAACACAAGAAGCCTGAAGGTTATGGATCACACTTTAAGAGAATGAAATATATGAATTTTTTTAATGATCTCTCAATTTAAACAAATCTCCTTAAAATGACGTTTTGGAAAGCCTTCCTGTGTCAATCTCCATAATTAAGGATAAAGATTAATAAAAGGCAAAGAAATCATACAGTGGACCTCTCCATAAAACCTGTCTAGCACTGCTTCAGAACTAGAGCTCCCAAATTCTACTTCTCAACAATTGATAAACATTAATTACCACACTATTTGCTTTATAGCAGTAAATTGTGTCTCGCAGTGAATTACATTCTGTAGCCTTCTAATTAGCACATATAAAAATAGAATTCCTGGTAGCTTTGTTTTCTTAGTTGTTTACATTCTAAAGCAAATTAAATAATATATTCATAAGCTCAGTCTGTATTTAGACACCTAAATAAGCATCTTGATTTTTCAGAGCACCTACAACTCTGAGAGTCACACAGTGCTTCTGAAAACCAGGCCATTTATTTAGGTGTCTATATTTAGGTACATGAGTTTGAAGCGTTTGGCTTGAGGTCACATAGCTATGGCTCATTGCATTTTTTTATTTCCATTTGGGTCACAATGGGCAAGTCACTTCTAATAATTCTCATCACAAATGTAAGAAATAGCAGGAGAGGTGGTAAGAATTACTTAATAAAAACCATCATGATGCTTAGCACTTCCTCAAAATACATAGAGTTTCCTTCATGGAGAATTAAAATCTCAAAAAAAAAGATTGAAATCAGTGCATCAGAAAGGTAAGACAGTGTGTTTAGAGACAGAATTTATGTTGTGGTTAAACTGTGCTCATTTCCTGGATTGAATTTTCTGACATCTTTGTCATTGCCTCTATAACTTGTGACCATTTTGACAAGCCAGATGTTTCAGCTTCCTGTATTTTGACTGGGTGCTTCCACTTGTTAACACATGGCAGCAAACCATAGTTTATTCTTGAGGAATTTGGGCTGACATCATCAGTCATGCTCTTGAATTGTGGCTACACCTCCAAGACTGCTTTTGAATTTGCACAGTAGCTTGTACAGGCCTCGACTTTAATGAACCAATTGTGAAATAAACAATCCAGGACTCTACTGAGAGAAGATCCCTTGGAAAAGGACATCAGGAGGAAAACACAAAATTTTAAAGAAACAAGGAACAAAATGAAGACCTTGGATTTCAGCATCCTCATTCAAATGTGAGAATTTGCATCTGGCCATAGTATTTCAGATCTGAGAGAGCTGCACTTGTACTGTAAGAATGTTGTTTGTTACAGAACAAAAGGTTTGTGGCTTGCTTTCTTGAAATGGAGGTTGTTTTAAAAGTCAATGAAACCTGTTTTTCCCCTTGATCTATCATGCATCTAGGCTGAAAAAACATCTCTTGGTTAAAAATATTCCTTCAACAGAAATGGGGACATGGCATTTTTTTTGTCTTTAAAGCTGAGGGTTAGCTACAAGATAGTAAAGCTCTGTTTTGTGGGACTTTATGTTAGATAGGGAATTGTTGCAATGTGAAATCAAAAAGCCTTTTATTTTTTTCTGACAGTTCTCACTCTCTGAAGTAGATGTAAAATGGAAAGATTCTTTGTTCCTGTTCTCATTGCCCTAAAAGACACGAGCTCCTTGTCTGACCTCTGTCTGCTCCTGAAGATGCTCAGAAACAACAGGGATATGCCAGAGAGGGGATTTAGGGAGCAACAGAGCCAAATGCAGGGGGTGTCCCACTGTGAAGGTGGGAGCTCAGGGGTTCCAGAGCAGTGCCACAGGTTCTTACAGCATCACAGACTGGTTTGGGTTGGAAGGGACCTTAAGGATCATCCCATTCCATCCCCTGCCATGGGTAGGGACACCTTCCACTATCCCAGATTACTCCAAGCCCCATCCAACCTGAAGATGAGCCCTTCCAGGGATGGGGCATCCACAACTTCTCTGGGCAATCTGTGCCAGGGCCTCACCACCCCCACAGAGAAGAATTCCTTCCAATACTTAATCTAACCCTGCCTTTCTTCATCTTAAGGTCTTTTTCCTTGTTCTACCACTCTATGCCCTTGATAAAAGTCCGTCTCCAGCTCTCTTGTCGTCCTTGTAGATGCTGGAAGCCCTCTCTAGGTTCTTCTCCACACTTGCCTCACCCCAAACACCAGATTTGGAGAGAACAGACATCCCAGCTGGAGCATGTGCTTCCCTGCATCTCCAAGCCCCCAAAGGAAACAGCTCTGCTCCATGTTCAACCTGCTCATGTAGTAATGTGTGCAAGGGCATCACAGGCACTGAAATTTTAGAGAAGGTGAAGGATAGTCTCCTTTCCTGCAGGAATTTTTCATTTGTGCAAGTTTTATTCCTGTACCCAGATCTATATAAAATGCTCTGTAGATTAAATGCAAAAAGATACAGCATTTGCTTTGCACATTTTTGCTTTTCTCTGTAATACGTTGCAGCTAAGCTGCTCTGCAGTTGCTGTGCACACACAAACACTGAAGAGGTGTCGAGGCAAGGTTGTCTCACTGCCCTGAGTGACTGGGTGATAAACTGGCAGATGAAGTTCAGTAGTGATAAGTGCAAAGCAATGCACAGGGGAAAAAATAAACCCAACCACACACACAGAGACACTGGTTCCAGCACTGCAGGAGATCTGGAGATTGAAGTGGAAAGCCCTCTGGAAATGTCAGTGTGGGGCTAGGAAGTGGTCAAAAAGGGGACCTGAATGTTAAGAATCAGTAGATTATTATAATCCCCCTTAGATTATGAGGGGACCCTCAGAGTCATTGGACTCTCAGAGTTAGTCAAAGTCCCTTCGCTAGACAGCTCTTTCCTATTTCAGATTTCAGCAGAATCAAAGGTTCAAAGTAGTGTTTTCTTGTAAAATTAGAAAGGCTAGAGAGGATGGCGATGAAGTTTCCCACTGAGAACAGAGAAAACCACATGAAATTGAAAGAGGGATAGCTGGAGGGAAACCCAGTTAAAGGCTAGAAAATGATCACAGGATAGTTTGGGTTGGAAGGAACCTAAAAGATTGTATCATTCCAACCCTTGCCATGGGCAAGGACACCTTCCACTGTCCCAGGTTGCTCTAGCCTGGCCTTGAACATTTCCAGGGATGGAGTATCCTCAGCTTCTCTGGGAAACCTGTGCCAAGGCCTCATCACCCTTATTGGGAAGAACTTCTTCCTAATATCTAATCTAAACCTGCCCTCTCTCATTCCCCCTTGTCCTATAAGGATGGTGAGAAGGTATAAACAATAAATTTACTGCCTCTATAACAAAGGAACACTTAAACAGGGATAAGACTTGAAATTGTTTTTACACTGTGAAGAGCTATCCTGTCACAGCACATTGTGGAAAGCAAAACCACAAATGGGTTCAAAGAGAGATAAGAAAAACTCCTAGAGAACAGGACCACTGGTAGCTACTAAGTGGAGTAACTTGGATTAAACCATGAGTTCCAGAAATCCCTACCTCCCTAGTTGCTGGAAAATTACAAGGTAAATGGGAAAATACAGAGCCTATTTTTACACTGATTTACTAAGCATCCAGTCTTGGCTGCTGGAGACAAAAGACAAAGCTAGATGGATCCAACTGTTTTTTTGGTATTCTAAAAAAGTAACAAAAACAATCAAGATTATAATGCTGATAGAGTCAACATTAATTTTACTTGCTTTATCCACTCTAATCTCCAGACTCAGCCATTTGCAAGAAATCATAATCCATATCTGGGCAAAGAATTTTGGTGAGTGAAATGAGTGAGAAGAAATGTAAAAGATGAAGAATTGACTTCTTCAGAATCTACAGACTTTCAGGCATTACTTATTCATTTATTTTGAGAAAAGGAAAATTTGCCACCAAAACATCTGCAAAGGCTGCAGGACTTACCCTGGGTTTGTATTTCGATGATCAGAAATCAGGGAAACATGGAGGGGAGGGGGTGCAAAATCTTTTGGTTATAGTGCTTCAGTTGTGCTGAAACTCCCTGTGGCTGCTTCAGCACACTTGAGAGGCCACTTTTGCTTACAGATTAAATCTGGAGATGGGAAGCAGGTGCAGACTGAAGATAATGAGCAGCTCAGGATCTGGAGGAGAGTGGCTAAGCCTGTGCTCTGGGATATCAGTAACAAACTCCCACTCAGTTCTGTGGGATGAGCTCACAGCACTGCTTGTGGATCCTGCAAGTGGCAGCTGTTTTATCACCTCCTTGGGTATCCTTTCCAGAATTACAGCTTCCTCCAGGTTTTGGCACTCTACAACTGCTTGGGCTGTGGGAAGATGGCCACAGCCTTTAGGAGGCACAGGATGCATGGCCTGAACAGCTCTGGGGTAAAGGGTGGGACTCCACAAAGGACCTTCTCTCAATTGCTCTTATCCTGTTATTTTGGCAACACCATTTTTCCATGTCTAAATAATATATTATTTTGTGACCTTTCCTAATAGAAATCTTCAATGCTTATAACAGCATTAAAGTTAAAACAGTTAAAATCCTGCAATTATTGCCATTCTTATATTTATCTACTTTGAAGGACATTTTACTGCAAACAGTGGAATTTAGGGTTTTTTTCCCCCTTCATCTTAGCAATAGTGCCTGGATGCATATAAACCCAAAGTGCTGACCTTGGCTTTCCTGATTTTTCTTGAGCATGGGTCAGCTTGCTTTCAAAACTGTAGAGATTCCTATTCTGCCACAAAGAAAACATACGCTAGGGCAGCTTCATCACAATGAAAACATTCTTCCCAATATGAAAATTAATAAAAATTGAGACACAAGACACAGTTAAGAGGATGAAGATAAGAAGACACAAGGAAATTGTATAACACAAAATGAAGGACAGAAAAAGCCCAGTGGATGCTCTTCCTACTCAGAATATTAAAATAACACATCATGCAAAGGGAACACACATAAATGGAGACAAAGGAAAATAACCTACCAGGTTTAATTCCCAAAACATAAACCAACAAGCGGAAAATTTGATTTAAAAGCTGATTAGTTTATATAGTGACATCTTAGGTTCCATAGCTTGCTTTCTTTTCTGCATAATGCCTAAAGCAGTAAGATTGTGGTCAGGGATTGATATTTTAGGCACAAGGGCAAACTAATGAAAATAATAATTACTATTATAAGTTACCTATTATACATTTAAAAATAAAAGTAGAACCAAAGCAGAAACCCTGAAAGAAGTCTAAACCAGATATGCATCAAGGCATAAGTCAGTCCTTAGTTAAGGGACCACAAAGAAATTCCTCTGTTGCAAGTACAACAATCTCCAGTGCATTGCTCTTTGCTGTCTGCAGAGATGAGGTGGGATATGCTATTGATTTCATTCTTCACACCATTTATTTTCTGCTATTATTGGAAAGTGCTGCTATAAATGGCACACATCTTTTTTATACATTCTTAACTAATGGAGAATTATTCCTCACATAGATTTTTATAGGGTATTTAATAATTACATGGGAGTCTTCTAGTTCTTCATTTCATTCTATAGATTTTCAAAGCCATCTTTACAGAAATCTATTTACTTTTCTGTATCATCCTATTGATTAAATCCCTTTGTATTACATTCCAAAGTGAAGAGACCACAGAAAATCAGTGTTAGCCTCTTGACGTTTAGCAGCCTCAGATGTGCAGCTGGAAGAGAGAAAATAGACCTTCCTTTAATAAAACATGTCTTGGGGGCATCTGAGGGCTTTCTCTTCTTTTTAAAATCATGACCAGCATGAGCCTTTTTCCACTGTAAACGTGATGTTCCTTTAGAGCCCTACAAATGTCCCTTCTGGCCTCGTCCGTAGTGGGGAGATATCCCTGATTCACCTGTTAGCCTCAAGAACTGGATCCATCCCAGACAAAGCTTGCTTCAAAGGACAATTTGAGGGTTGGTGGTCAGAGGTGGGAATGGTTTTGGGAGCTCCATCCTCCAGAGTAATTAGGGCCCCTACAACATCACCATGGGAGGGGACTGAGGGGATGTCACTAGAACCATGGCGAGGTGCCCTGGCACTATTTGGGCATCCATCCTACTCCGTTTGCATCCCACCCCACCTCTTCCCTACCTTATCCCATCCCATCCCACACCATCTTCCCCCTACTCCACCCTATCCCATCCATCCCATCCCTTCTTGTTCGAATTCCATCCCATCCCACCTTTCCTCATTCCCATTCCATCCCATCCTGTATGTCCCTACCTAATCCCTCCTATCCCACCTCATCTCTCCCTTACCTTACCCTAACCTACCCCACATCTCCCTACTCCATCCCACCTGACTTCACCCAGTCCCACCTTACCCTCAGGGCGGGGGCACCGATGCCTTGAGGGGGAGCAGGTTTGCTACGAGAGAACAAAACACTGCCTGGTTCCTACCGCTCCCTGTGTGCTGGCGTGTCATGAGCTCCTGCCCCGGCTCACCTGTGTCCCCTCACTGCCCTGTGCTCCTCACCTGTCCCGCTCACCTGTCCCCTGTCCCCACTCGCCTGTCACTTATCCCTTGTCCCCACAGATCCCGGCTCAGCTGTCCCCATACATCCCCCGTCCCCTCTCACCTGTCCCCTCACAGCCCCCGCCGGTCACCGATTCCCGGCGCGTCGCCGTGGGAGCCGGGGGCGTGGCCGAGGGTGTGGAAGGCGGGACCAACGCACTCCTCACGTTCTCATTGGCTGCTCCTCCTGCCCGTTTAGGCGGCGGCGTTGCTGATTGGGCCGCCCCGTCCTCCACCTTGGCGGGCGCGGCGCGGGCGGGCGCGGGGCGCTCTGAGGGAGTGTTGGGTGCGGAGCGCTGCGGACTCCGGGCGGGCGAGGGAAGGGCGAACGAGCCGCAGGTAAGGGCACGGCCGCCTCCCCAGGGGCTCCTTCCCCGCCGGGGCCGCAGCGCTGTCCCGCAGACCTGGGTTATGCAACCGCCCCGTGGTCCTGCCCCGGCGCCGCGCTGCCCTCGGGGCGCCTTCCACCCACAGCTCTCGGGGCGCGAGGGATGCGCGGCGAGCCCGCGGCCGCTCCTCGGGAGGGGTCGGTGCCGATGTCTCACCCGATGGGATGCGGAGGGGCTCGTGGGAAGGGGTTTTGAGGCCGTGCTGGGACTGCTGGGGGCAGGTCGAGGTCGTAGCGATGCGGACCCGGACCGGGAGCTCGGGCAGCTCCGGGCTGGGCTGCGCCGGGAGCCCCTAGAGAGAGGCTTTTCTCGGGCTGCTTTAAACTTGGCTGCGGTATCCGAGGGGGAATGGCTTTAAAGTGAAGGAAGGTTGGTTTAGATGAAATATTACGAGTAAGTTCTTTATTGCGAGGCTGGTAAGGTACTGGCACAGGTTGCCCAGAGAAGCTGTGGCTGCCCTATTCCTGGAAGTGCTCGAAGCCAGCTTGGATGAGGCTTGGAGCAGCCTGGGATAATGGAAGGTGTCCCTGTCCATGGCAGGGGTTTGGAACCAGATGATCTTTGATATCCCTTCCAACCCAAACCGTTCTGCGATTCAGTGATCCCAAGCCAATATAATTTGATACTTATATAACAAGTAGCTCTCCAAACTTGCTGGTTTGGGTTCTTTTCCTCACCTCTCCTAGATTCTTTTGTACCTTCTTAAAATATTGTGGTCCTTTACTTCTTGAATTTGGAGTTTAATGAAGCTTCCTGAAATCAAATGTATGATAAGTTTATACAGCTGAAAGAAATCATATAAATGAGAACTGTAGTTTAATCAGGGGTTATACTTTACACCATCTTCTGTCCTAGGCTTTCAAGTTTCGCCCTTGGAAATGGTTTGGTCTTCAGCTAGTTAGAATGGCTGCTCTGTAGAAAAGGAAAACTTCTCTATGAAAATACATGATTAGTGTAAAGAAACTGCTGCATTTATTCTTGCAGTGAAACTAAATGATATGGTTGCACATCATCCCTGAACAGATGGAAGTCTGAATACTATGAGAATATAAAACAACCCAGAAAACTGCAAACACATCTCAGTCAAGAAGGACAGAAGGTTTTCTGTAGATGATCATCTCTGTTAGCTAGTCATTGGTACCTTTAACATCAAGATCTGTCTTATTCTCCATAAACTCCCGAGAAGTTGTCAGCTGTGTGATCTTGTTTGTCTGAACCTTCCCAAGTATTGTAGTTTGTGTTCAGATTCAGTAGATTGGTTTGTCATTGTTTGTGTTGAAAATGTTTGTCATTGCATGGGTGTCCTTATTTTTTTTTTTTATTATTTATAAATTACTTGATTGTGCCAGAAGGAAATCCTTTTAGAGGAGGAAACTTTGAAATTTTGTTCCAAGTCATCATTGTGTCCCAAGTATCTTCTAGGAGTTAAACCCTATGAATGTCTCCTATTGCAGGTAGTTCTGGGTAAGATTTGGGGCACAGTCCTGAATTTCAGGTTACAAGCTGGAGGGTTGCTAAATGAGTGTTCCACTGACCCCTGTGTGAGGTGACAGCTCTGGCTGAAGGCCAGTGGCACTCTAATGCTGTGTGCCCCTTATAAAACCAGCTTGCTTTAAATAGATTAGCATAGAGGCCAAGTGAAGGTAATCAGGAGGCTTGTTCTGGTTTCTTTGTGTTTGAGGAGGCGTTTTTTTTTTTTCTGTTCTTAGAATACCTTAGTGTTGCTGTGGTAACTGTAGTGCCCCATTGATCTTAAGGCTTCTTGACCTTAAGAACAACACAAGGAATCTTCACACCTGGCATTGGCTGCTCCAAAGTATCATCTCCCTGTTGTGCAGCGGGACTGGAATTTAGCCTTGGTTGCATTCAGCAGTGCCTCCTTGATTGTTTTCTCCAGGGCTGGAGATGAAGATGCTCAGCAAGGTGATGCCAGACGAGTCCCTTTGTAGTCTAAGGATACATTCCTGGCGTGGGAGGCACAGCTGAACCTTCAGTGTGATGTGCATGTCTTGGACTGCTTGAGCTGACCAGTCCTGCTTTAGAGGAATAAAACTGAATAGTCCCTTTGGATGTTAAAAGCTTCCAAAAATAGTTCTAAAGTCTCAGCTAAATTTAATGCGGCTAGAATGTCAATGGAAAGGATTAGAACATTTGGGATTTGCACCAGTTAGTATTTAGAGAAAAAAAAAAAAAATAAAATCCTCTTCCTCATATCTGCTACTTTTGTAAGAGGAAAAGTGGAGATTGGCACTATTTTTGTGTGATGATAACCAAACTGGAGCTCAAATGTGAATGGACTTCCCTGTACTGGTAATTTTGATTCCTGTGAGGGGAATTTGCCCAGGTGGGAGATCAGGGGCGAAGGCTGTGGGAGGGGGTCACTACAGTCCATGTTGCTTTTGAGGCTGCAAAGGTTCATTAATCCTGTCATGTGAGGTCCAGTTCTGCTCTTTCTAATTAAGTAAAAAGCTTCTATTTAAGTCCAAAGGAGCTTTCCACAGTGAAGAATTAGCACCATTAAAAATAATGCTCATCTCCAGTGTTCATTGTGCAGAGTGGAATGAAATTCCAGTAAGTTACTCTGTGACCTTCCCTGTGACACTTGTGCCTTCTGACAGAGCCTTCACTGTGGGGCCACTTGGCTTCAGCAGGAGATGCAGCCCAAGGCTGATACCACTAAAATTGGTGGCTCTGCTACTATAAAGTCAGTGAATATTTTGAGTAAAAAACTATTCTTTCAGTAAAATCTTACTCACTGGGTTTGATTTTCCCCCTCCTACCTCTTCCTTTTGCCTTTGAATTATGGTAAAAATTGCTTTTTTGGTTTTGTTTTTTTTTCAGTAGGAGCCAAGATGGAATGCCTGCACTTTTCCTGGACCCTTCTAGAAAAGCAACTGCAACTTCTCTTGCTTTGTTTTTTTAATCCAAATTTTCTTAATTCCTGCAGATTATGGTTTTCAGGTTTGCACTCAGGACTCAATAATACTTCTAGTTTATAGTGATTATATTTAAAGCTTCTATTTGTAACATTTTGTTTGCTTTATTCTATTTTTAGTCATGTTGTTTGTCATGGCAAGCAGTGTTTAATAAAAAAAAAAAGTAAAGTTTCCTCGTGATTTCAAGAGATATGTGCCTGTCTCTTGATGTCCCTTAGGGATTCTTTTTAAAAACTCTAAAGACAGGAAAATGTTCACCAAGGAAATGCCTTATTAGTTTCCATAAAAACAGTGGATACATCTATAAGTGCACAGTGATATAGAAGGCATCGGTCCATTCAGACATTTCGTATACTCAAATTGTCTTCATTCAGTAAAATTTCTGCTGAAGGTTTTGGCTCTGCAGGGATCTGACTTCATGAGAAGATGTACGTCTTTGCCCTTTCAGTTTTACACTAAATAAGTGTAATTTTTCAGAGAGAAACTTCAGTGAGTTACTGCTGTTTTCCAGTGAATATCATTTTCTGCTGGCCTCTGTTAATTTTAATTAGTGGTGTACTGTGTCTCAAAATAGTGATGTAAGAGAATGAACACAGAGCTCCCATTTGGAATCTCTACATAGCTTTGGGTCACAGCATCTCCAGTGCTGAACACTGACACGACCTGATCTGTTCCAGTGGGAAGGATGTTTGCCTTGTGTTTGGAGCTATCCCAAATTAGAAACCTTCACACACCTGGACCACAGGAGGAGAAATTTAAAGTAACTCACATCAGTGGGAAGTGATGTGCAAGGTCTGGGAGGGAAGTGGCTGCTGTGGTTCTCCAAGGGTTAAAAGTGCAGCACTGTTGGGGTTCTCATTAAAGTTGAGGGTCCAAACCTTACACCAAATTCCAAAATAACACAGATAACACTTGGGTGAACTTCAAATAAAGGGAATAGATGGATGTGGCAAGTGCTCAGCATTAGCTGGAAGTTAGATGAAGTTGCTTGGTTCAGGTTTGAATCTGCCTCAGTGTCTCAGACTTTTCAAAGGAACAATACTGACAGAGTTTGCTGCCATGATCCCTAGGTAGGATTTTGGATAATTTAGCATCAATATGGGTGCTGGATGATGCCTGTATTACTGTATTACTTTTATTTTTTTAATGGCATTTCCAGTTTTTTTTTAATTTCTGTATGGCAACTTCTGGTATCTCAAGTATTTGAAAAATTCCCTGATTTGGGAGGGGAAAAGCAGATGCATAACTCAATTTGAACTCATTGCATTTTAAAAGGAAGATAAGTACAGTTTACTATTACGTGGGTTTCTTTGTTTTGTTTGGGTTTTTTTGTTGTAATATAAAAAGGATCCTAAGGGGATGAAGTTAACTTATTTTGTTAGAAGCTGTGGTGGGGAGCTTTAACATAAATGGGGATGTGATCCAATGATTATATTATAGTTACATAAAAGATTATTTTTAATTGGGATTATTTTATATGGAAATCCCGTTTATGGATGATACATAACTTAGAGTTAATTGTTTTAAGGGATTTGAAATGTAAATTCTTTTGTTCTAAATTAGTTGAGTAATTGGAAAGAGAATATTTTTTTGTCTGAACTGCCTGAAGTGGCTAAGTAATTTCAAAGAAGCCTCAAACCACTACCAACAACATGATACCTGAGCCTTAAGGTTTGACAGACATAATAAAGGATATGTAGCTATGATTTTTTACATATATATATGCAAATTTTTGTACTTGTAACATTATTCATAATATGGAAAAATGTAAGATTTCCATCTTATGCCTGAGGATAACTTTTGATTGAAGTGTGCTAACAAGTGTTGATTCAAGTATGTTTGTCCCCTCTGATTATCGTTGAGCTCAGGCATAGCTCATAGGCAGTTTATTTCTCTTGAGGAGCATGTATGTATTTTATTAGTGAGGTTTCTGTTTTAACTGTGGTGCAGTCCCTGGCAAAGGAAAACTGTGAAACAACAGCTAATCCATACAGGTGTTCTTAACTGTCCCATCATAAACAAGGCAGAGGATTTAAGAATCAGGGTACTATAAGCTGACTTGCTAGCAGAGAGAACACTGATCAGAAATCTGGGTGTATATTAGGAGTAGAAGATGCCTGTGCAGGCACAGACACCTACCTGCAAGTCTGAAAAAAGAGCTCCTCAAAAGGCCTGTGAGACAATTACTTTCTTGAAAAGACTTGGCTAAGTCCCGCTGGGCAAATATATCTCAATAATTGGCTGGGAAAAAAAGAAAGAAGCTTTTCCTGCCCAAGAGCTCTAGCAGAGCAAAACTTCTACCACATGATGTAAATATTTATTAATTTCTCATCCTGGCTGCTGCAAAGTATGTTCATTTTGTTATTGGTTAAAAACATGAGCTTTGTGGTTGTAACTTAAAATACTGGTCTGATTTGTTTTTTGCCATAGTGGTTTTGCTGAATTCCTAACTTAAAAGTTTTCCTATGTAGAATTTTATTATAATATGGCTCTCCCAGGAGAGAAAAATAAACAACTGTTCAGAGAGGAAGCCTAAAGACTTTCTGAGTTCTGTCAAAAGATTGAGATTCTTTGCTTCTCTGCACACACTAATGGCTTTGTTATGCCTTGGGAAAGGAGGTATGAAATTTGTTAGCTTTAACATTTGTAATCCAAATTCCTACAACTTTAGTTTGTCAGCTTCTGTGACTCTCAGATGGTCAGAGACTTCCCTGGCTGCAAGTTTGCCTGTTGTGAATGAAATTCTTCCCACAGACTGGCACAAGCCTGCTCTGCAACATAAATTGTGTTTTGTAACGCACTGGGCTTGAGGTTCATTTTCATAAAGCTAATGACACAGGCTAGACATGATGACAAACATGCTTAGAGATGATTGTTTTTGGAGGAGATGATTTATTAATGCTTTTTGCTAGAGAAAATAATACATGCTGATGCAAAGTTTCTGGCCATGTGAGGAGTTCTTTATAGTATTTCCCTGGATGTGTTATCATGAAATGTACAGTCATACAAAGCTTAAGTGAGTAGGTTCAAAATACCAGAGGCAATGCCACTGTGATGGTGAAATCTCTATGCTAACGTGTACTGCTGAACTTGTAGCCATTTCCTTTGCCGTTTGTTCAGGCTTCTTCTTTCCAATTAGAATTTAATTTCTAAACTGAAATTAGTTGGTGGTAGTTGTGCTAATATTGGACTGAGCTGGTGAAAGGAAAGTGTGTATTTGATAGTCTGAAAACCCTTCCTCGGGTTAGCACAGTACTTTTGAGCATGGCTTCAGCTTGTGTTCTTGAGAACTTCTGTCATTAGCCCTGAGACTCCAGCAATAACAGTTAGTGATATTTCCATAACCTTATGTTATGGAATGATGTGCTCTGTCGTCAGCCAAATCTCATTTCAGAGAAGAGGTTATATGAAAGGCACAGCCATGGCAAATTAGCTCTGTAATTTAGCTTTACTGAGATTAAGTGTAATAAGCCCATATGGTTTAATTTTGGACAGCAGTCCTATATAGTGTGTTTGAGCTAATATTTACAGCTATTTATAGAAAATAGCAAGTATGCAAGAGAGCAAGGGCAGAGCAGAACAGATGAGCATGCTGAGTTTATGTAACTCTTAACTGCTTGGGTCATGAGGAGGAAAAGCAGCTAATGACTGCATATTGTTATTGAAAGAAACAAATAAAAGGGAATAGATTATTATCCAATAAACTTGTAGTTAACTTACTGGGGCTCTGTAGAAGCGAAAGGTTGAGGTCTGCTAAGGACTGCTAAATACCTGATTTTATACTAATTAACACACTGATAATTAATTGGACATTGACTTACTCCCCTTGGCTGGCATGAAGCTTATTCTCATAACAACTGTAGTGATATCATTTAATGTATGGGCTCGTTATGTGTGCCCATCATTCTGTGTGCCTTAAAATTACCTTTCTATACTGACTCCTTTGGGATAAAGGCTCCAAAATCAGCAAGACTTTCTTAAAATTGGTGAAAGTCATCTTGAGTCCATTCTTCCTTTAATTTTATTTGCTTCCTAGTGTGATTAAGATGCAAAGAAATTGCTAATGGGCATGGAAAACCAGTGTAAGTTCTGCACTTAAACTGTAGAAAAAATTGGCAGTTCTTTGTAGCAGAAATGTGTCTTGGTTGTACTTGTTCTTGTTTTTGATGATGCTGTGGTCATGCTGCTTTCCAAAAGGGTCTTTCGTTTTGTTTGGGGTTTTTTTTTGTTTTTTTTTAATTGATGCCTGGTTTAAATTTCAGAGTTATTTTCAAAGTTCTTCTTCCCCAGTGTATTGTGCTCCCTGAGCTGGCTGCAGACTCAGAAGCACTAGCAGCCTTGCCAGTAACAAACACAGTTCTTAAAGCACATACAGCACAGTGTTTTCTCATAGGGCAAGTGGCCCTTAAGTAATGTCTCCTCTGCTTGTGTTCAGAAGCTTGTGCTGAGATGTTTAGGCCTTTCCTGTACTAATAAATGAAGTTAAAGCCAAGTCCCTGTTGAACCTTGGGTGAGAGTGGTCTTAGTGCCCAGTGTCAGAGGCTGGTTCTTGCCTTGAAATAGTGTGAAATTTACTTTGCACAAACTGAGCCTCCAGACTTAAGAATCTCTGGGTTAGCTTGTGGATGTGGAATGTTTAAATACATAGTGTAACTGTGTTATATTTTCTTCCCCATGCTGCCAGGGATGAGGGGAGATTCCTACTTCTTCGGAATGCGGGGCCTTGGCCACTATGGCTGCATCCCAGAGGATGGAGGGCAGTTCCTACTCTACTCTATCAATGGAGACAACAGCTTAAAGAGATGTTTTGCAGAGGAAGATTTTCATGAAATAATTGATTTCAACGATCTCCCGAATTCTCTGTTTGCCTGTAACGTTCACCAGTCCGTGTTTGAGGATGAGGACAGTAAGGTACAGTGTCTCTTTTCCCTGTAAGAGAAACCTATGCTTTATATCTGTTTATTGCAGTCAGTGAAACAGTTTAATTGGTCTCATGCAAAGAAACTTGATCACAAATATGAATTCTTTCTAAGGTGATAACGACATTCTGCTGTGACATTTATTTCAAGAGTGTAAAAGCTGAGGTCAACAAAAAATGTTTTTCTTTTGTTGAGATTTGCAGAATACTGAGATGCAGGTTTGTTTGTTCGTGGTAACCTTGGCTGCAAGGATGGTGGGGATGGCAAAGTCAGACCATGTGATGGCTGCTCCTGCTTGCTGATCACAGACCACTGAGATGGGAGGCTGCCTTTCTCTATTTTCTCATGGAATTAGAGAATCCTTAGGTTGGTAAAGACCTTTAAGATTGATCCAACCATTAACCCAGCACTGCCAAGCTGACCACCAGACTGTGTCCCCAAATGCCCTATGTACATGGCTTTTAATCCCCCCCAGGGCTGGTGACTCAACCCCTTCCCTGAGCAGCCTGGTTCCAATGCTTGACAACCCTTTTGGTAGATAAATTTTTCCTAATATCCAAGCTAAACCTCCCCTGGCATGCCTTGAGACCATTTCCTCATGTCTTATTGATTGCTCATTTGGAAAAGAGACCATCACCTTCCTCATTCCAACCTCCTTTCGTGTACTTGTAGAGAAGAGAGATAACTGAAGAAGTGTTTGAAGTTACCTGTAATAGTGTGTTCTCACTGTCATTCAGTTTAGATTTTCTCTATAAAAAAGACGTGAGAAACTTCTTAAAAATATTTTGAATTCTGCAATTAATCTAAACCAGAATGTTGAGAACAACATGGTCTTGAGATAATAATAATAACAATTTTTAAAAAATCAACTTTTGCAGGAAGCATTCAGTTCCTGTTTCTTAGTCTTATACTATTCTTTCTGACTTAGACTTCAGGAATATAAAACTGATAGCTTGGGGCTTTATTGTCTTATGAAATGAGTTTGAGTTAATTGTTATAGGCACATCTGAAGCTACTTGAGTATTCTGTTCAGAATTTTCAATTCAGAAACAAGCTGGCAGTGGTACAATGGCTTTTGGCTGAAACTGACTGAGGTATCCAGATAAAATGACAAAGTCACTGGGACTGGAGCAGGCCAGAATGGACAAAGGATTTTTTGTTGGTGAATTACCAGATGAAAGAGAAATAAAACAAGATTTCTAAGGATACAGGCTTCCTGTTAAAGGTACTGAAAGTGGTGTCTGTTGAGGCTGCACAAGTAGAATTATTTGGGTTTAGTTTTTTAGGCATCTTTGTCTTCTGTAATTGTGTTTTACGTATGTTTGAGTAATACAGATTAGTGCTGTGATATGAGCTTTAAAATGGGCATATATATTAAAAATCCTAGAATTATTTTAATTTTAGATTGAAAATCTAAATTACAATTTTGAAAAACAGTGCCCTAATATGTTGAATAGGCCTTTTGCTAATAAGCATCTTGCATTTACATTCTGCCATTTTCCAGAATTTTCTCACCATCTGGTAACAAACTTGAGTACAAGTTGAAGGGGTCTGAAAATCCAGTTTTAAAGGAAGAAAACAGAAGCCCACCTAGAAGTAGAGAATCCCTCTCTTCACCCTGCAGAGATTCTATCCCCACTTGCTCCTGAGCTTTCCCTTTTGAGAGCTGTGTTCTGATATTTAGCTGATGGCTTAGTAAGAAAATGGAGTGGGTGATTATGTATGTGGGATAGCAATCCCCATAGACTTGCAGGACTTAAGGATGTGTCTTAAGAATCGCAGCTGTGTTGTGGAGGTGGATATTCTGTGCCACATGCAGGTCTGTAAATGCCCTGTCCATGCTGTGGGTTGAACAGCTCTGTTTGCAGGTAAGTGGTTACTCCTGTTAAGTCTATATTTAACAAGATGGGATTATCTTCAGATTTCTCATTAAATCCAAGAACCTGGGGAGTTGATTATGGTTTTTATTATTCCTGTAGAACATGTACTTGTGTTCCCAGATGATTAATACCCATAATCCTTTCTATTAATAACTGTTGCTGTAAGATAAGAGCACACATGAATTCAAAATGAAATATTGTCAAGTTGCTAAACTAAATTTTAAAATCTCACATGATCACTATTCATAAATGCTGCTAACAATCATATCTTCAATTATATATTGATCCAAAGTATATGTAATGGTACACTAAACTTTATAAATGAATACACTACAATAATGGATGTATCTGCAATCATTTCATGATGTTATTCATTCTACAGAGAATAAAGCTTTTTGTAATGTATCTTTGACTTTTACTCCTGACCTGCACTTATAGGAGGAAAGTGAAGATATGATTGGAAGTTACTAGTTAGCTAGTAAAGGAAGCCAGAGAAACCTGTCACTGTAAATGTGTGGTTTGACTTGGTGTGGAAAGTTCTGAGTGGCTTTAGCATGGAACAGCATTAATGTGAAGAATTTACAATATCAGTTTTAAAGTTACGTTATCTGAAGTGTCTAAGGGGCTGAAATGTCCAATTCAAACTTCTAACACACAGATATCTGTGCAATACACTCACCGAAGACAGGTTTCAATTTGAAGGCATTTAACTCCTTTGTATCAGATAGAGGGTGAATTCCAGACTGTGCTTGAGTGTGGACTTGCAGCAGCTACTGGCAGCATGTACACCTGTGCTGGGGATAAGCTGATTCGGTTAGTTCTGAGTCCTGTGTCAGAAATACCTTTTCACCAGTGCTGAGTGTCTGCAATCCATCTTAGAAGGGATTCTGTCTGCTGTCAAAAGCAATGATGGCACCTGCAGGGAGCCTGAGTTCAGACGTTTATTTTAGGAAGGTAAGGGATTCTGGCAGCTCAAGGCCGTGTGCTTTGCAGAGAAGGACACAGGCTTGGGTTTTCTCCTGGCTGGCACCTTGAGATCTCACCATCCTCAGCCTGAAGAGTTACGGACTCTGGGATCTGAAGATGAGTTTGCCATCAAGTTTCAAGGAAGCTGCTCAGGACTGACTGCCTTTAAACACTGAAGAAAAGGGGAATATGGGTTAATGTTAGCTATAACTGATGTTGCTTCAGTAACAGAGCATCTGGTCAAAAAATATTTCCCTACCTTCCATGCCTGTGTACTTGGAAAGAAATGTGTGCCTGGATCAGGAGAATGCTCCAGATAACTGGGTCAATAATATGGGCATTTAAGGATTTGTGCAGAGTGGTTTAGCAGCTTGCTACACCTGAGGCGAGGTGGCTTTGCTTATCTCCACTCCCATCATGGACAGCCTGCACCTTCCTATGGAAAATGAAATTGTACCTTCTTCACAGTGTGCTAGAAAATACAGAGCTTTTTAGTTCCTAAAACCCAGCAAAAGTGTGGAGAAGATTATCCAGTAGGATAATCAGTTGCAAAGCTGAGATCACATTCGGTTGTGTCTCTGTCACTGTCCTGTGTTCTGATTGTTTGTTTTGACATAAAGCTGTTAATGGTTGGGGCAGATTAATTTGGTGTTTTGGAGTGTACAGCACTGACTTGGTTGGGTCATGGAAGTCTTATTGTAAAGAAGCTAAAAATAAAATTACTCTTTAATCCTGGATTTTGTTGCATGTCTTGGAAAAACTGATGGGACTATTTATGTGTGAGCAAGATATGGCAAAACTGAGACTTATTTTTGGCTGGTAGTGTGACTGAATGGAAGGTGCTGCTCCTTTTAGCTTTCCTGATAAAGCAACTGTGTTGGTGAGCTAAAGGGCATGACTGATTACTCCTGAGGGTGAGTATGTGAGTGTTTCAGCAGTTAATTGCTACACATAGCCCTTAAACTTTGGCTAGTAACCCTTTTGTTGTGCTTTTGTTATGCATGTATCACTGTTTTGTAAAACCAACCTTTCTGTTCTGTGACTCAAACTTCCTTCAGGCTGGGACTGGTAAACACACTGTCAAAGTGAAGCATCTTTGTCTCTTAGGATGGTTTCTTCAGATGCTGTAGTGCCTCAGGAGATGCTTACACAAAGCTGTCATTATTAGAATATGTTTTCATGAGAGAAGGATGTATTTCCTCAAGCTTTTTAGAAACTGCATGCTCCTTTTTTTCACATTCTTTTGGCTCAAATTGGAAGGAACACCAGTTAAACTTGATGGTTTTATTTCAGGTAAAGAATGATTCATCAGTTTTTGAGCATTTTAGTTATGGTGAATCTTCCTTGGCAGTGGTAGCCAAAGTCCACCAAGTGCCTTTTCTTGCCAGTGTCATTTAAGCCAATAGGAGATACTATTATTATTTCTGCATGAGAAAATACTGATCAAATGTGGCCAGTTCTGGAATTTCCAGCATGAGGAAGACACAAACATCCTGGGGAGAGGCCACAGAGATGAAGGGATGGGAGCCTGTCTGCTCTCAAGAAAGGCCAATGGAGCTGTGCCTCTTGAGCTGGAAAGAGCTCAGGTGGATGTGAGCAGAGCGTGTGGACACCTGAAGACAAGGGGCAAAGAAGGCTGATCCAGTCTCTTTTCAGTGGTGCCAAGTGCCAGGAGCAAAGGCCACAGGCATCAACTGAAACACAGGAGGTTCCCTCTGAACATCAGGAAATACTTTTTTAGTGTGGCAGTGACACCACAGGGTGCCAGTGCAGCCTCTCACTCTCTGTGGAGATATTCCAAAGCTGTCTGCACGTGGTCCTGGGTAGCTGAGCTCTAGGTGGCCCTGCTTGAGCCAGGGGTGGGTTGGAAAAGATTGTCTCCAGGGGTCCTTTCCAACCTCCTCCAATCTGTGATTCTCTGAACATCTGTTGAAGCATATCCTAATTCTTCTCATGCAGAGGGCCAGTGTGGGAATGCAAGATTGGGGATTGAAGGTGATTAAAAATGTATTTTCTGAACTGTGAGCTTAATGGAGGTAGGGTGGAGCAGGAAGGAGAAAAGTCAAACTAACAAGCCAATGGAAAAGATAATCCTATTTTAACAGAGGGACTTTACTGTGAAAACAACTACTGTGTTCATGACAGATTCTTTCATGCTACAACTTTATTTACATATATTGGATAATTGCTTGCTCTTACTGCAGAAACCTCTGTTAGACTTCTTTTGACCTTTTTTTCACATGTATTATTGAACTTGGATCCTGAAGAATGTTAAAGCTCCCTCAGGTGGGTGCTGGAATATTTGTCAAAGGGTGATGTTTTAAGAGATCTTTGTAGCCTTACTTGTAAAGGCTTTTTTTCCTTTGTACATTCGGATTTCTCAAAGAAGCACATTTTCATGCTATTTTTATTTTTAAGGTTCAGTGAAAGACACTGGACTGCTCACTGGTCTGCTGTGTTGTCTTTAACTTTTATATGTTAATTCTGGAACCAAAACTTATTGCTGATGCTTTGACTGAAGCAGGTAATTGAAATGTGTCTGTTCAGTGCTCCTTTTAAACAAAGTGGAACCAGTGTGTCTGCTGCCATGTGGGCAATGTTTCTTCGGTTCCCTTTTCCTACAGGCTAATTCACGATGATGCTCTGGGAGGCTCTAGGCAGGCTTTGTGTCTGCAGGGCAAGATCTGTTCCTTTTGACTTGAGTTTTAAGCATCTACATTGTGAAGTCAGAATCTCTTTGTTCATATTACATCACTGAAGCCTCTAGGTGTTGAGTCATCATTATATTTAGAGGGTGGCACACTTCTTTTTGGTCTAATATTAGTATTCAATCCTGGACCCAATGGAAGGTCACCCTAGCAAAGATGAAGTCAGGCTCCAAGGCTGGAAAGGAGCGCAGGCTTCACTCTGCCTTCCTGATACAGTTGCTGTTGCTTTGTTTTACTTTCAGTTTTTCTACCTTTTAAGGTTGGTTGTGGTTGATAGGATAACATTATCAGAAGCTGCCGCTTGAAGCAGATTGTGCCTCGTGCTGTGCAATCTCTACCTTCTTTGCTTTGTTCTGCTTTATAAATGGGATCAATGTTACTCCCTGGCATTCTGTGAAAATGGAAGTGTTTCTTTACTATACTCTGTCTATGCATCTAATAAAAGGAAAATATAGAGAGCTTGTAAAGAAAGGCTGCAGGAGCAGTGTCCTTCATGAATCAGAGCTGCCCTCTGGGAATCCTATTTTACATTTTTCCCTGGGTGCTGGTTTGCAGACAGCCAAGCACTGCTTTTTTTGTCTGATCATGGAAGCACTAAAATAAAGCTTTAGGAGACTGTTCTTGCTCTGAGAAATACGGAGTCTAAAGTTATTTTTCCATTGCATTATTTTTTTCTGTAACTAATTTCAAATACTTTTCCTTCAAACCATCTCTGAGCAATACAGTGTTGTGTCTGAAAACACCTGAGACCTTCCTTGCTCTGCATCTGATATTCCATCTGACTGCTGGAGTGGTAAGCCCAACTTTTTCAGCCTCATTATACAGTTTCTCTCTACAATTGGAAAAAGCTGTTGATACTTGGCCTTAAATTAAAGGAGGGTAGGCTGATGTTAGATATTAAGAAGTTGTTCTGCATTGTGAGGGTGGCGAGGCCCTGGCACAGGTTGCCCAGAGAAGATTTGAATGCCCCATCCCTGGAAGTATTTAAGGCCAGCTTGGATGGAGCTTGGAGCAACCTGGTCTATGGAAGGTGTCCCTGCACCTGTCCCAATAGCAGGAGTTGGAACTAGATCATCTTTTTAGCTCCCTTCCAACACAAACCATTCTATGATTCTGTATTTGTCATTCATAAACCTTCCACCTTTTTACCCCATGGTGTAGCTGCTGGACCTTGTTATCCAGCTCTGTGTTGGCACATGGAATGGGATGTGGAGGCACAGCTCCTCCCTGTAGCTGTTGTTCCTGTGCTTTGCTCACAGGTCAGGCGTTCTGTTGAGGAGCACAGATAAGAGAAGCAGTAACTTCATGAAGTTGGATGTACTGCAGCATGTAAACTCTTTAAACATGACTAGGAGTAAGATCCACAAAACATCTCAAGTGTCTGGAACTCCTTAGGTCTCAAGCCACTTAACCATAAGGAGCTGAGGTTTTACTGGAGAAGGGGAGTAGGGAAGTTCACCTTCCTTGACATTTGGGATCTGTCAAGTATTCATTCTGGTTCAGAGGCAGAAAATGAGTTAATTTTGATTGCTATGTATTGCATATTCAGAATGTCAATGCATATTTATAAGGAGATGATTTAAGGCTGTTCTTGTAGCTCTTAACAAGACAACTTGAATTTATGTATGTATATAGGGTCTGATGGTTATTTCCTCTGAGGTGATCTGCAGAATTTCCAAAGGAGCTGTATGGAGTTGCAGTCTAGTTCAGATTCCTTCCATCTTCTCTTGGGTTGTTCTGAAGATTATGCTGTCGGCTTGCAGGAATTACCCAGCTCTGAATGTTCCTCAACTGAATCAATGTTCAGTCCTACTCTGAAAACGTGGTTTGGTGGTTTTTGTGGTGGACTGGTGTTGCTGTTTTTTTTCCAAACAACAAAAACCCCTCAACCAACCAAAAAGTAAGAAACAAATATTTCTGGGTCTGAAAGGCCACTGTCATGTATATGCTGTCTAATAATTGTTACAGTACTTGAGGTTATTTTCCCATCCATGCATAGTGTTCTTGGTAGCACAAATGCCCCTGTTTCGATGGGAGAATGTGCCTGGCAAAAGACCAACTGGGTTAAAGGTAGGCCTGTATTCCTTGCAGCTGAAATCTGAAGTAGTTCTTCAAAGCATTTAACTATACTAGTTGTTTTTAAATTACAAAAATAAACTGATTAATGTTCTTTCCAGAACACACAAGACAGCAGTTACTGTCTGCTTTTTAAATTTGGAAACGTACTTTTTTCCTTAAGAGTAACTATGGAAAAATTCTTCTAGTGTTGGCTTTCTGTGGCTGTGTTCTACTCTGCAGTCTAGAGGGAATGTGTTATCTCAAACCAGGGTGGGTGGGAAATCTTTCCATGATTCTTTCCATGAACGGACCATTCAGAGTAAGTATTTCCTTTTTTATTTTTTTTTTTACAGGAATATAATTTTCTTATCAGTTCTACTAAAATACAGACTTTTGAATAACGAGACATTTTAGCCAAGGTGTTAGTAAATCCATTCCAAGATTTATGAAGGCCTTCTGTTATGGCATGAGAAAACAGGCTCTGGGAGCCATAGGGAATTGCAGGGTCTTGTGTGTAAGTCAGTAAAAAATCATCCTCTTAATTACTTCTTTCTCCAGCACAATGGACGCTGTAGGATAAACTGTGGGTAGGTCTGATTTAGATATCCCTAAACACTGTACAAATTTAGGTTAAGATTCCACTTGGCAGTTGTCTGTCTCCTGTAATAGGTTGAACTAAATTCATGGACTCAAATGCCTTTTGATCTTTGAGGAAGTTGGATCTGGCCTGGAACACTGAGGCTGGTGTGGCTTTCCTCTGAACTCCACCAGGGTTAGCTGGACTAGGTGGGGTTCAGCCAGGGACTTTTGCTGACAGAGTTTTGGTAGTGGGGTTGTTTTCCTTCTGATTATCCTGCTTGAAAATACTGGAGTTTGACTGCATGTACACAGAATATTGAGCCTTTCTTTTCCGGGATGATAGCAGGATATATTGTTTGCCAACATGATTAGATTGGTGATACTTGCTATTCTTGACCAGTGTTACTCCTGTTTTGGGGTTTTTTCCCTTTTTTTTCCTGTCTGGCAATCTAAGGTGTGTGGCATGTTTTTGTAAAGCAATAAAAGCTGAGATGATAAGACACTGGCTTATGCTTGGAATAAACTACAGCCATGAACTCTGCAGGAATTCCTTGGGTCTAACTGAAACTGATGCTGGCACGTTGCATATTAAAGGAAGAAGTCAACT
Organism: Vireo altiloquus; assembly: GCA_013396875.1. Classification (NCBI taxonomy): domain Eukaryota; kingdom Metazoa; phylum Chordata; class Aves; order Passeriformes; family Vireonidae; genus Vireo; species Vireo altiloquus. Next base: position 128,691 of record VZRF01003101.1, read on the forward strand.
CTTCTGGTATCTGCTGACACAAGGAACAGCTACAGTTCCCAAAGGGAAAAGCTGCCTTTATGTAATTTATAGAAAAGTCTTTGGTTTGTTCCACTAAGTAGTTCTTATCAGCAAATATCTGCTAATAATCAAACACAATTTTGCCCTTCTCCTTCCAGGAAACTGTCACTCTGAAGTCAACAGAAATCCTGTTTTTCTATCTGATAGTTATTAAAAATTGCAGTAAAGCCATTCTAATGTGGTTAGGGCAGCAGCTGTTCTTTATTTTAATAGCATCAGAGGTCCTAATCCATCCACAAGTTCTGATATCAGTTTTCTGGCCCAAGGAAAAGGGCTGCTAAATGAAGGTCAGCCTTCATTAGCAGTCCATAAGGACACTGCATTTACAGAAGCAACTTTATAGTTTAATTACATTCAAAACAGTAAATTTACAACTCTAATTACCACTTATTTAAGGGAATTTCTCAAATCTTTCGTACAAAATATATGTTAGGAACACTGTGCAAGAGTTAAATGTAATTAATAAACTAATGCTTAATAGAGGTGCGTAAAAAATAATGCTTGAAGAGGAATATTGTCTTAGAAAATGAAGGATGGGGGGAGATGGTGTGAAAAAATACAGGGTGGAGAAGGAAGAGATGGCAGCTTTAAGATTATGGCATTAATTAAGACAAAATCTGCAAGAGATTTGAGCACAAAGTTGAGAGATCACAGTTGAATCAAGGTGATATGAATTATCAGTTACTCCTGTGCATTTGAAAACATATATTCTTCTGTGCCAGATGAATTCCTGATTCTTTTCCATCTGGTAGAAATTTTAGCATTTGCTGCATTAGTGCAAAGATTTCTCCACGGTTTTGTTCTCAGATCCAATCCTGGGGCAGCAAGATCTGTTGATAAACTAAGTATACCATTCCTTCAGTGGGGATTTTGTTCAAGTTCTCAGTTTCCTGTGTAGTGTGTGTAAGTGTACTTTCTTTAATTGTCTTGGTTTAATGTGATTACTTTTAGGTTATTTTCTTCTTAATTCAATTGCATGTTCTGGACAGTGTACTCTGCTTAAGTTACATAACTTTTGTACTGGGCTTTGAAACTTAATCCAGAACAAAGGCATTGCAGATATGGTAGATGTAATATGTTTGTCTCAGAGGCATAAGAGAAGCCTTCAATGTGATAAGGACTAATGAGCTGGAAGTTAAGATGACAGTAAAATGGGAAAAAAAATTTACCATATCTCTGGCAAGAGAGTAATGAAAGCAACTCCTGCACTGAAGCAGGGTGCACTCAAGTCTCTGTATGTTGTCTTTACCTGGCCTTGTGGTGAGTTAAAAAAGCATAAAGATGTAAGACTGCAGCATGCAGAATTTAGAAATTTTGCATTTCATGTTACTGGAACCAGTACTGGGGAGAAATCTGCTGGTTTCATCCCTGTGTTTCCAGCATGTGGCTGGTTTACAAGGGAAGAACAAACTGGGAACTTGAGAAGATGCTGAGGAAATGAGGTACCAGCCCTGAATGGGAGAGAGATGTCCCCTGTGTTAAGGCCTCGATAACAGACTGGTGTGTACCAGGGGCTGACTTACAAAAGCCATGATAAAGTCAAGAAACAAATGTCTCCAGTTTTTATTCTTCATTACTCTTTTGGATGCTGATTATTTTTTCTATTTCTTCTTGAAAGCTTTTGGTTGGTTTTCTGGTTGTGTTTTGGTTTGGTTTGGTTTTGTTGGTTGGTTGGTTGGTTTTTGTTTTGGTTTTTTTTTGTTTTTGTTTTTTTGTTAAACAGCTGGATTTTATGGTATCCCTGACTGAAAACATTGTCAGTTCACTCATGCTGAAATACCAGCAGTCTTGAAGAGAAGGGAATGGGTATTTCACATGGCTGAGGTTGTGTTGCATCAAGCCACAGGGCCATCTAAATCAGCCTTCTGCCAGTTTGGGAACTGGAGTTACTCTTACTTGGCTTTCTTTGAGTTCCTGGGACAGAGCCACGTACAGACTGAGAGCACTGACACAGCCCAGAGGCTGCCTTCTAGGTGATATCAAACATTTTTAATGTACGTTAACAAGTTGGAACTGCTTGCTTTCACTTTTCTGCCTTTGCAAAGCTTCTGGGTGGATTCTCCCAGGAATGTTTCCTTTACAAGCAGAGACACAATTTGGGATATGTAATGTTAGATGCTTAAATGAGTAACTTCTGGACCCATTCAGTTCTTACATACTGAGCATCCTGTGCCTCTGAATAAATGTGCAGGGTGGCTTCAAACTGTCTGACTTGAGGGATTTGGTCACAGACACTTCCAAATTCCTTTAAAGTCTGCTGCTGTCAACAGGAGCTGTGGACGTTTATCACAGAATGCTGTTACGTTGTCCTTCCTTCCTGTGTCCTTTTGTAAATCCCTTTATCTTTTGCTTCTGTAACTACAAGTCTTCCTTTCAGGTGTTTCTTTACCTGGTCTCCATTCTCCCTGCTGTGTGCTCTGTGATGCAGCTGCTCTTGTGATTGCTCCTATTTGCCTCGCAGTTAAGAGGGGAAAAGACAGCACCAGTGGTACAGGAGTGTGTCTTAAAAAGATAATCTGTCTTCCTCTTTTTATATTCCAGTTTCAAAAAAGCTTATACCTTTTAATAAGTATTTCCCAAAGAAATTGTTTTATTGTCTTAATCAATCACTCTTACAAGTTCTGAATGGAAGTTTTTCCTGACTCCCTGCTGGTTTGTGACCTACATATAGCAGATGCAGTTTGTCCTATGCATGTATTTAGATTTTGAGTTTTTTTTTTTTTGTGGAGCTGTCACTTACTGAAGCACAGTTCTGATTATCTATTCAGAACCCTGCTGCATCACAGTCTTTCTGTTGATCTAAAATGTATGATGTGATTGACGCCGTGCGGCGACAACAAAAGCAACTGCTTAAAATAGCTGGTCCAAGCTATGTGTCTGTATTCCATGTGTTTACTTCAGGTCTAAGAATTAAATCCTTATCTGATATTTGTCAGTCTTGAAACAGAAAGAGATGGATGTACTCCTTATCAGTAGCTGGAGTGAAGATGAGATTTTTCCATGTCTTCCATTTCCAGCACAACCCCGTATTTTTCTAGCCCGTTCTTTCTCTAACTAACGGGGGGAAGGGAAAGTATTGCACAGATCTGCACTTGGTATGAGAATTAGTTCCATGTAAAAACTAACTACTTCGTAGTATAGCTGAGGGAGAGAAGGGGTGATGGAGTTTGAACATGAACAATAACAGACACTGAATGTTCAGAAAATTCTTTATAAGGTGAAAGTCATGTGAAGACAGTGACTTTTTTAGAATTTTAGATGGTTTATGTACTGCAAGTATGTAGTGTACAGTTTCTAGATAGTCCAACCTCCTTGAAATACTTGGTACCTGCCTTGCTTTTTCTTCTGCATTAGCAGTTAATGCCCTTCCTACCTTATTTTGTTATTGAAGGACCTTGAGCTATCCTTTATCCACATTCTTGTAGCCTAAGGACTGCTGTTAACCCCAGACCTATAAAACATGAGTTGTGTCAGTACTGTCATAGTGATTCTTAAAATAATTTTAGGTTCTTGTTAATGCATTCTGGTTTTTTGACCCAAGTTGTCACCTATAGGTTGTTGGTTTGGTTTGTTGTTGGTTTTTTTTTTTTTTTTTTTGGTTGCTGCTTTTGGTGTTTTTTTGAGGTCATACCTTAGGTGTGTGTTTGGCAAGGTGAAAGGGAGTATTTGCAACTGGCATTCTCAAACAGAAACATCACTTCTGAAAACTGGGGTAAAAACACCAATACTGTGGAATTTGAGATGAAAATTATGAAAATGAAAATCACTATTCCACTTCTTTCTGATCTCTCCTCACACCTGATGATTGTGCAGCAAGTCATTTTGATAGTGAAGGTAAATTTGATTTATACAGACTTAGACTATTTACACGGTGTAAAGGAAAATCCTGGCTGGTACAGAAAGAAATCCCAGACTTTGTGTGGATAACCCAGCCTACTGTGAGTGAGCTAAAGGCCATCAGGGTGTGTGTGCTCTGGTTCATGGGTGCCATCTGCTGACTCCTCCCTGCACCACACAGCACTTGCTGTTGTGTTGGAAGAGGGAAAGATAATACATGTTAAGGGCTGTAGTTTTAAATACCCTGACACTGGAATATTAAATACAAAATACAGGTTTTAGTCCTTGCTGGTTTTGTGGAGTTAGAACAACAGTGTTCACCCTAAATGTGTTTCAGTTTCATTTCAGCTCTGCAAAATAGTTTTACGGAGGAGTTATTATTACGCTCAGATTTTTTTTGCAGTGTTTTTGCTTATGGTGGACCTAGATCTTAATTTCTGCAGCACCTGAACTCAGCTTCTAGCATTTTATCTTCAAAATTTCTGAAGTTTTTCCTAATTTCATGTGTTTATTCCATCAGTGGTATCCTGTATATAGCTAGGAAGACAGACTGAAATAATTTCTTTGTTGTGCTTGCTTGCAAATGTGGTGAAATAGGTTCTGTTGTCCCTTGTGACCATAACAGCAGCACTACCAGGTAAACTGGTATAAATAGGTGACGACACCTGACAGAGTAGCAAAGCTGATAGAAGGGACAAACTGGAGGAGAACAGATTAGTTTTAGACCCTAGAGTAGTTAGAGCCCACTAATTAAATTTTTTTTTAACACGACTTCTGTTTTGTCTTGCTTGTCATAGTTTTAGAACCTAAAATCAGTTTATTGCTTTGAGTCACTCAACTGAATATTGGTGACCATCTACTGAGAAGGAATTCAGTCTTAATAAATATGACATATATAATGCCATCGTCATGGGCTGGTGTAAATCAAATCTTCTGGCAAGGGCTTCCTCACTATAATGTGAGATTGCAGCTAATCCTCTGTCACGGAGCAGCTTTGCTCTCCATGCTGTGGAGAGGAAGCTTAACCAAATGATTATTGGTCTAGTTAGGACTCGGGACCCAAACTGTGTACAGGTTTATCTTCTCCTGACCAGGACTCCATTATTCTCCCACCTACTGTAGCTGGATGTTGTTGGGATAAATGGAATCACAGAGTCATTAAGGTTGGGAAAGACCTCTGAGATCATGGAGTCCAACCACTAACCCAGCACTGCCAAGGGCACCACTAATCCATGTCCCCAAGTGCCACCTGCGCCTGCCTTTTGAGCACTTCCAGAGGGTGATTCCACAATTCCCTGGGCAGCCTATTCCAATGCCTGGCAACCCTTCCAGTGAAGAATTTTTTCCTAATATCCAATCTAAATCTTCCCTGGAGCAACTTGAGGCCATTTCCACTCATCCTTTTGCTTCTTACCTGGGAGAAGAGACCAAGCCCCACCTGAACACAGCCTCCTTTCAGGCACTTTTACAGAGCAAATGTATCCCAGGAATGATTTAAGGCACTTATGCCTGGCTCTTACAGGGAGCCCCTCATCTTTTTTTTTTTTTTTCTTTTTTGGTAAGAGAGAAGTACTGTTGCATTAAGATGATTAAAATCTGATCCATGTTTATGCATATTTATTGTCTTATTTGGCAAAGCCCTACTGAAGTATATAGGATTATTTGAAAGCAAGGTAATGCATAAGATGGATAAAGTTTCATCCTGGTTTAGATGAATGGCATCAGCTAAAATATGTAGTAGTAAATTTTTAAAATACATTTACAGTATTTTTTTGAGCAAAATGAGGAGATCGAGTACTTGTGCTTTTTATAGCACAGCCTTGCTAAGGAGACTGTTTTTGGTAAAAATAACTTGATAAAAAGCTCTACTTTTAACTTTGAATCTTCTAATTTAAGAATAAATCGCTTGTGCCTTCTCCACTTGACTGCTAAGGGGTGGGGAGAAATCTTTGGTATTCTTATCTTTATGGGGGAGGTGGAATGTCCTCCAGATATGCACAGAAATACTTAGCAGAGCTAATTGGTGCCTAATGGGTACAGTCGCTATCTAATGTGAAAAGGTAGGTAGTGAATGGACTGGAGAGAATGCTTCCTGAAATATTTGAATACATCAGTAGTTTTAAATGCATAAAACATAAGGGGGAAAAAAAGTGTAATTTTCAAGTCTTGCAAATAGAAGGACTGATCTCTTTGATGTGATTATTGATTATCTTAACTATGTTAGGACTGTGATGCTTGTAAGTACAGCATCTAATACAGTGTCTTAGACCCCAGAGGAATAAACACAACCAAAATGAATAATGTAACACTAGTGATGCCAGGAACAGGTTTTTAGGTTGATATGACTCATGTCCCTCTAATACTTTAAGTCATCTTGGTGATATCATGTCATATTTATGCAACTTGGACTTTTCAGTGAATCCTAAGCCAGAACATTTAATTATGAACTTCCTGCTCTAAGGTAGTAAGTAAAAATGGTTTTGCTGTGTGTAGAAAAAAATTAACATAATATATTTGCATGAACTGACTGTAATCATTACTTTTTTCTGTATTCTGAGTATGTAAGAGCAGATAATAAACCTTCCTACCAGGTGGATGCCTTTGCACTTTTGTCTTTTGTGTTGCATGTGCATATTCATGTAGTGTGTGTGCAAGCTTCAGGAAAATAATTCTGATATGTGATTTTCTTGGACTAGTAGAACAATCAGGTAATTGTAAGAACAGCAGTAGGAGGTCTACTTGCCACATTTCAAACAAACAAGTTACTAGAGCAGTTTAGGCAACTCAGACTGGGTACAAGAAATTTTTTAGGTAGAGAGACAACTCATGACTGCAAGAGTTACTGTTCTATTTGCAAAACAGTTTGCTCTAATTGGAATATCTTACTTCTGCTGGGAGCATGGTGGAAAAGCCTATAGGCCGACTAGCTAAAAGATGGTTTTGTATGCTCAGAAGCCATTGTGATGAGTTATATTGTAATTGAAAGTTTGGGTAAATGTAGTGAGGTATTTAAAATGTACCTTACAGTGATGTTTAAGTGGCAATCAAGGAGGAGTCGACAGAGATTTGTCAGACAAAAGACAGAATCTTCTGTAAGCTCTTGGCAATACAAAGTATATTGTATTATTTGACTTTGAATTTGATTTCTCTCTACTCCAGGGTTTTTTGTGTGTACAAGTAAGCTGACTGCCCTGCAGTTCCTCATGCACATTGTAGTTAAAAACCTGTAATGAGAAGCTCTGAAACCACCACATTCCTTTCTGAGTCTGAGAGTGGTCTAACAAGTGCCCATTTGCCTGAGTAGGATGGGAATTGTTTTATTTGGTGCATCCATGTGTCAGACTAAGGTGTCCTTTGTCCTTGCCAGGAGTGTTTGTTCCCCAAATTACTATTGCTGTCCTGAGCAATTCAGTTTCTGCATTGTATCTTCACAGGATCACAGAGACATGGTTTGGAAAGGATCTCTGGAGGCCATCTGGTCCAGCCTCTGCTTCCAGCTTTAGTATTGTTGCCAACACTAGTTGAGGTCAGCTCTGGCTTTTTTTCATCAGCTCTTGAAAACCTCCATGTAACTCCACAGCCTCTCTGGGCAGATGACACCTGTATTACCCTTGAAGTGAATTTTTTCTGGCTTTTGTTTGTTTGTTTTAATTGAAACAGAAGTCTTTGCCCCTTCTTTACTATTTTACTTTCATTTGCACTTCCAACACTTTTGTGATTTGCCTTGCTGCCCAGAGTGCTTAGGAAGATACTGAGCAGTGTGTGCCCTGATACTGACCCTTGTGATATTCATCTTGTTATTTTTTGTCAAATGGATGTTGAGAACTTGATAATTGGTGTTCCAGCCTGTCAGTTCAGCAAGTTCTCAACCCATTTTAACAGTCTGATCATGCAACTCATACTTTCTCAAGTCACAAATTACATCATTGAGTCAGGATTTAGTTAAGTCAGTCTTAGTGAAAGCACTTTAAAGTGCTTATGAAACAGGTAATATTTGCATTATATTTGAATGCTTAGTATTAGTGTATTATTTCTTGTGTCTGTGGTTTGGTTTTTTTAATGTCTGAGAGTGATTCACAGAGCTCAGTTTGCCTTCTATGAGCTGCTGGACCCTGAAACCTGAGATGCTGAACAGCCAAAGAGATATTGTTTGTTCCTTGGAAGCAGCTGAGCCCTGGGAAAAACAGGCTTCCAGAGCAGGAAATAGTAGGGGAAGAGAAAGGTGAAGAGGAAGAAACCTGCAGTGCAACAGAGTTTTGGTGACAGAAGCACAGGCTGCAGAGACACTGGAAAGGGACTTCCCAGGGAATCAGAGAACACGTTGAGTTTCCTGCAGTGCAGGAAGCCACTTTATTGCTGGATGGAAAGCCCCCTGAAGGGTAGCCCTTCTATCTCTGAGGATGCAGCAGAAAGGGGTAAATTTGCTTCCAGCTGTGTTTCATTTCTATTTTCTCACTGTGAGGCTTCTGTATTTTAAAATGTTCAGATTCCAGTCCTCAGTCACAGATAACTGCATTGTGTGCTACATCAGCAGGCGCAGAGCCAGCAGGCTGGAGGAGGTGATTTATTTTATTTACTGGTGTAGCAACATCTGGGATAGTGTGTCCTGTTTTGGGCTTCTGCACACACAAAAAAGATGTGGACAAGCTGGAGAGGGGTTCTGAAGGGGAGCATGTAATGAGGAGAGCCTGTGTGTAGGGCTGGGTTTGTTCAGCCTAAGGAGAAGAATAAGACTTTGGAGGGACCTAATTGTCCTCTGCCACCAAGTGAGTTTAGAGAAGAGACAGACAGGCTTTTCTTGCAGGTGCACCACAGAAGGCAGCAAATAAGCCCAGTCAGAATTTCCCACCTCAAAACTTAAAAGGAAGAAACAGTTATTACAATGGGTAAGCACTGAATCAAGCTACTAAGAAGGCTGAGGAACCTCTGTCCTTGGAAGATTTTGTGGAAGTTGACTGAACAGGGCCCTAAGCAATCTGATTTGACCTTGAAGCTCTCTGTGCCTTGGGTAGGAGGTCCCTTCCAAGGTAGATTATTCTGCCAGCCTATAAACATAAGTCTACATGACACTTTACTGGCATATCCTGGAAAGTTATATGGGTTTAGGTACATGGCTGTTCTTTTGTTCTTTGACTTTTGAAGGTCATTCAGCAAAGTCAGTCACTTCTTTGTGCTGTGTTTCTCTTAGGGCTTTGTAAAGCATTTAATCTTTCCATGTGAAGATTGACATCTGCGGAAGAAAACTGATCCACTGTGTCTGGTGTCAGCCTTTTTCTTGTCTAATTGGCAAATTTTTTTTGAGTTTCCATGTGTATAACCTGCCGTAGATGGAGTGTGGGTGGTTGCAGGCCTCTTAAAATCATGCTTTTATTTAGACTTATTCCTGACCCTTCTGTGCATTGCTGTTACTATAGATTAGAAGTTCTCATCTTAGTGTTCCTTCCTGCATAACTAGGAAGAAATGGAAAATAGATCAGAATTCTGACACCAGCCTAATCTTCCTTGCATTTATCACATTTAATTTTTTTCCACATAGTGGCCAAGTACCCTGTAGTGAAGTTCTTCCTTTCTGACAACCCCTGCTAAAGGAAGCTATCTCTGGACTGAATCTTGCCAGAGTGGATCTGTTGTATTTGTGTGTGGATGTGGTATTTCACACTACTTTTGAACCTAGTTTGTGTTCTCTGGACTGAGCGTGCCTGGAATGCCCCTTCCGCTTCAGTTTTGTCCCAAGAAATTCACTTTGCACACTCAGCCTGAGCACTGGTATAGAACAAAGTGTGATAGGTGAGGGTTGTCAGGAGGTTTGCTTCAAAAGCACAGTCCTGGCCTAAGCTAAATGCGAATACAGTTGCACCTATAAAATACTGTTGAGTGTGTTAAAATGAAGTTGAGATTTTTCTTACCTGCTTGTGGAGACTTAAAACTTATTCCTGGGGCTATATGTAGAATGACCCTAAGTCATGTAAACTCTCTAAATCATTTTAAAAGAAGAATACATTTTTGGTAATGAGTGACTATCGCATTACCGTGGACTATATTCTGATCTTTACATGTCTGTGTTTTGAAGCTACTAAACAGCCATCTGCAAATATGTTGTGCTAGGGTGTGCTTAGCTGAATTTCAGATGTGGAGAGAGAGAATAAGAAGCAGAGGGGACAGAAAGGCAAATAATGGGAGAGGGGAAAAAATGTTAAATGTAGGGTTTGATTCATTCCTTAAATTATAGTGTGAAATGTTAAATATGTGGAAAGTGACGCCTGATGAAGCTCATGTGCTGAAGTGATGACCTCAATTGATGAGGGGAGAGCAGCAGATACTGTTTATCTTTATTTTAGGTCTCTTGGCACTGTCCCCTGTACTGCTGCCACTCACAAACTAATGAAGTAGGTACTTGATGAGTAGACAGTGAGAAGGGTTGAAAAGTGGCTTAGCTGCTGAGATAAAGAGTTATGATCAACAGCATGCAGTCCTGCTGCAGGTCAGACATTAGTGGTGCACCCCTGGGGTTGCTGCTAGGGCCAGTGCTGTGCATGAACATCTCCTGTAGAAGAGTGAAAAAGCTGAATCCAGATTCTTTTCAGTGGTGTTCAATGAAAAGAAATACAGTGGACACAAACTGAAAAAAAAAAAGGAAAATTAATTTAAATATAAAAAAAAAAGTTTATACTAAAATCTTCTCTTTATGGTAAGATGGTCAAGTGTTAGCACAGTTTGCCTAGAAAGACTATGGACAGTCTTTGGAAATACTCAGATCCTGACTGGGCATGACCCTGAGCAACCTGCCCTAGTTTGACCCTGCACAGAGCAGGGGCTTGGACTTAATGATCTCCAGACTTGCCTTTAGGCTGCAGCTATTCCCTGATTCTTACTCATCCTTTACAAAAAAGTCACAACTTCATGCAATGCATTCCTAAAAAAGCTCTGTATGAAGCAGAATTTTCTTGGTACATTCAGGAGTGTTGATGTGCTGGTATCAGACTACTCCTGGTTCCTGTTTACCCTCATTTAAATTTATCATTGCAGACCACCTAGTTTGAAATGATCAATTGCTCATATGATTTAGCACTCCCTAGAATCATTTTATCACAGATTTTATTACACAAATTTGGATGCTTCTTTGACTAGCACTTATTGAAGACTTTACCCAAATTAAAATAAAACTCTGTGGAAGTAAAATAGCTTCTAATACCTTCTTAGGTTTAGGTTATAACAAGCTCCTATTAGATTGGATTTGAGACTGTATTCCCAATTTACTGATAGGCATAACCTACTGTAGTGTGTGCTTCATTGTCTCTTTTGGTAGGAATCTTCTTTAAGTCTTGGAGCATTCCTTTTTTCTCCTGACTTGAGTCATCAGCATAAAAGCTGGAGTTGATTCAGCTTCCCAATTCTTACCTGGCTCCTTAAATCCAGCTGGCCTGGTTTCATGTTCACTTACGTGTGCTTTGCTGGCAATGTAAAAACTTGAATGACTTCAGTGAAACTCTTGTTCCTCTTCTGATGTCTTTTTTGTTCTTTTATGTTGAGTATGTTGCAAATACCTCTGCCCTGGTTCCAGGTGGCAGGCCCAGACAATCAATCAAAGCTTATCTGTGCTCAACAAACTTCAGCTTTAAAAACTTTTCTTTCCCTGGTTCTGTGGCTGCAGGAATGTATTGACCAGCGCAGCCTCTGAGCTGAGCACGCACTTGGGTGTCACGACTCCCACGCTTTCTCCCAGGCTATTTCATTATTCAGCATTGCTGGTAAGCATCTTCCCTGTGAATCATTGTGCCCATAATTCTGATGTATTGGAAGGTACAAAATGGTGTGAGATGGGAATGTGCTCAGGACTCTTTTTTCCCCTCTGCAGCGCGATCACTCTTACGTATTCATGCTGCTGTTTTACATTTCCGTTTCAAATTTATCGCTTTCTTTGCTCTGCATTTATTCTCTCCCACACTTAAACGTCCTTCAAATCACTCCTGTCTTTTTCTTTCCCACAGCAGTGCCAATCATCCTATCTTGTTAACATTCCCACAGACATCTTGGAGCTTGTTCTTCAATGACAGGAGTGTATTCACTTCTATACCATCATCATCTTTTCTCTCTCTCCTTAAATTGTGCTGAGGTGTTGTGAAGTGACACAGTCACTTGTCTTTCTTTACCCGGAAGTATTTTACTGTCAAAACCTGGGAATGCAGTGGCTTTTTCCAAATGCTAGTTACATTACCATACCAGGTTGTTGGTTCTGGTCAGTTTTTGGTCCCAATCTTGGTCTTTCATACTTTGAAGACTTTGAGCCATTGGCAGATCTGTGAGTGCTGACCTGCTGCATGAGTTGTCGTGGGTCATGCGTGGGTTGTCGTGAATATGACAGATGAAATTGCTGCTAATAATACAATTCAATAGAAGATATCACAGCCTTCCCACGGATTGGTACTTCCGCTGCTGGCACTGAAGGGAGTGTTCTCTTCTGCACTTAGTTCCTGCACCAATCTTGCCTTCTCTGCATTAGTAATTTTCTTTTTGAAATTACTTATTGTATGTGATCCCCCATTCATTCATCTGAAATAAACCATACTAGACAAAAATCTAATAAAGATTCTCTTCAAAAAGAGTCCAGCTTCAAACTTTTGCTGCCTTATTTTAGCATTTGAGTGTATGGATTGGAATGATCTCTTCAAAACACCTTCCTTGTTTTTTTTCAAATCTCTTGAATCTTTTTTTCAAATCTTTTTTTTTCAAAGTTTTATTTCAGGTGCAGGCTTGTGCTTGCCTACCACATTTCTGGATTTATTTAAAGAAGCTGTATTTATGCTTGTCCAGTCATAGGGTTTTGAGTTGGTGACACAACCCCAGACTGATGAAATTTAAGGTTGTTCTAACCCCCTGCCTTTGATTTGAGGGGAAAGATTCAGATGTTTTTTATTAGAATTTATAAACAATGCACTAAACCAAGAGAGCACTCAAATAATGACATCTCAAAAGTAATTTAAGAGACAAGATTAAATGGTTAGAAAACTTTATTCTGCAAAAACAGGATGTAGAGGGAACACAGGAGTCTCTTTTTCTAGTTCAGCCACTTCGAGTGGCTTTCCAGATTGCAGCAGATTCTGTACATTGATAAATGGAGGTCTGAGATAGTGAAAAGAAAGGAGCTTGGGTTTGGTTCTCTGTTATCTGCCATTTTGAAGACTGAAATCTCTGTCTGGGATCTGTTTGTTCTTTCTTTTGAATTTAAAACTACATGGACTTCAGGTCACTTTTATTTATGTAAGTTCTTCTGCAGTGTTCTGTTACTTAACAAATTCATGTTGTAAATACCGGTGCCTCTGGCTTCCCATTCACCAAAGGAAGTGATACTTCAATTCCAGACAATGCAAATTCCGTGCAACTGAATTCTCCATCATTATTACATATAAAGAATTATGGATGGGAAATTATTGCATATTTAAAAATTGTTCTGTTGATTACATGCAGCTATCCTGTGGATTATAAAATCTCTGCTTAAAATCTCTGACTTTTAAACAATAGAAAAAATACACTTGGATTATTTTTCTGCCTTTTAAAATTTTGCTCTGAAAAAATATTATTTCTTAGCTCATGCTCTGCTCTAGAAGTAGTGCTCCAATAGTTCTTAACCTGTAATTGTCTACATTTCAGGGGCAGAGGAACTGCTGTTGGTTTTGAGAATTAAGCTTGCATAAGTGTTTTATTTCAGAAATTAAGATAGCTGTAAATAAACTAGCAAAAATAATTATTTGTGTTTATCTTGATAAACTGAAGAATTTAATTAGCAAATTGAGATACTGCAGTTGTTTTAACTGGGGAATTAGAGGCATTAGAGGAAAAGTCAAAGATGTGGGACATTAAATTTTAAATAATTTTTTTTCTGTTCTTAAATTGATGTTTAAAAATCCCTAGAAGTGCCTTGAAGATTCTCTGTGGCACAATTTTGTACTTGGTAGCTACTCTGTCTTCCTGAAAAGCTTTTGTAATCTATGCACTTTCAAAATGCCCCATCCCTGGAAACAGCCAAGGTCAGATTTGACAGATTGCTCTTTGCAGGGGAGTTGGAGTAGATGACCTGTAAAGGTCCCTCCTATGATTCTGTGATATTTAGTAGCTTTTGAACATTTATTTTACAGATTTGTAGCTAAGTACATGTCTAAGTGGATGTTGATATGGAAACCTGTCTGTCATCCACCTTTTTCCTTTGTATCTTTACACAAACAAGGCAGCAAGTTGGGACTATCATTAGGGATGCCAGAATATGTGCCTTTGTGAGTGAGTGTGGCTTCAGTCCCTGTGGATTTGTGTTGCTGCCAGGGTGGGCTTAGTTGAAGCCCCTGTGGCTGCACAGTGCCCCTGGTCCATGAGCACTCTGCTCCTTTGGCTCACAGCCTTGGCAGACTGATGGGAGTCTTTTGTTGCTTAGCAAGAGGCTCTCCTTTTATGTGCAAATTTTATGTATTATGTCCATCACTGCAGTGAATGTGGTACCTTGAAGGCTTCAGTGGCCTTCTCTTAGGACAGTCTAACGTGGAGCAGACTGCCTTGAGACAACCTGCAACTTGATACAGGAATTGTTTTATTTGGAAATCGGTTCTTTTTAAAATCTGCTCACTGTATATGACCTGGTCCATGTCCCTTCAGAAATATGGCTGCATTGTTGGTGTATGTAAAATACATTGAAAATGGCAACCAGACATTGCCATTACATTTCAGAATGCTACAAGCACATTGACAGGACAGGAAATAGTAACTCTTTCAGTTGCTGTGTCCAAAAGATAAGACAGTATTTTTTGTTCAAGCTGTAATTCAGTTATCTTCTAGGAATGTTTCTTGGCCCGTGACTGTCTTTGGTTTTTTCCATGTGTCACAGAAACACAAACTTGCTTGAGACACATGCTGAGATTCATTCCTACTCTAAATGACTGCATTGTCTGCAGGGCTTATCCTTTCCATGAGAAGGGTTTGCTACCACTGGATATCATCCAATATTAGAACACTCTTTAGCTCTAAGGGCTGCTTTAAAGAGTTGTGACTGTCCTCTGTTACACACATTTTGGAGCATGAATTTCTTGTTTCAGTCGATGAAACCAGTGCCATGGAATGAAAGAAAGCAGTTCCAAGTGATCCTTTGAGAGAGCAGGTGGTACAGCCAAGGTGCCTCTTGCTGTGTGTTGTAGTATCTGAGCCTAAATTTGTCTCTGTGGCCTGAGGAAATTGTAACATAGTTGGTGGTATCTCAAGTGAACCAAAGTAGGATTTTGCTTGTCCATCTTAAGTTGAAGGATGAATATGAAGTTCTGACTGTAAAATCTCAGCTTATGACTAAAATGTGTAGATATTACTTTAAAAATTCATATTAAATTGCAAATTAGTACTTAAATCTTCTTTGTCTTTTCAACAATGAGGAAAACAATCAGCTTTCTACAGTAGGCTCTGCTTGCTGCAGGGAAAAAGAAACTGTTGAAAAAAATTCATATTTTATGGTAAACATTAGTATGGAACACCTCACATCACAGGGTACAAGGTGGAGAGGACTGGAGTTTTTAGTCAGACACTTCTTTCCCCCCTTGACTGAGATACTGTACACAGTATAAAAAATGAAGCTCTTAATAAGAGCTAATTTTTAAGTGCTTCAGTGCTGACACTCTCCATTCATAGCTCATTTGCATTGTAAGTGACTAAAGAGAAAATTAAGTGGTCTATAGCTGTGTGGTAAGCTTTTAATTGGAGCTATATCCATAACTTCCATGAATTGATTCATGTAACTAGAATAGAATATTACTGTAAAATTTTGTTAACAGATTGCAAAAATAATTAGCAAATTAAAGTTAAAACACTGATAAATATTCTCAGAGAACTTGTGAAGAAATACAAACATAACTAAATATGCATTGCTTGTGATGAGGTGAAGTCAGTTGGGATAAGGTTGTGAGCAAAATTCAGAGTGGAATTAACTGTGGCCATGATTAGGAATGCAGAACTGAGTAGCAGGTAGTCATCCTGGACTAACAGATAATTTTAATAACAGTTTTTGTTAAAGACTCCCCTCATTTGGATGTTTAAATCTGTCTTGGACAAAGTGATAGATGGACTAGGCCACAGAGAGCAGTTCACATCAGATTATTGGGTCTGCATCTGTGTGTCTGGACATGCACAAGTCAAAGGCAGTTGCTGTGTGGCTGAAGTTATGACTTTATGGAAGTTTTACTTCACCTTTTCTGAGATCCAGTGACTATATCTTTTTTTGACCTTTGCAATTTGAATGTCTTAATACGGTTTTTGGAAAAAAAATAATTTAACAGGTCCATTAGGCTCTAGAGAGTATCTTTAACTGTTAAAGTGTGGCTGGGAGTGGAGGCAACTAAAAGCTCTTAAAAACCTCCAGCAATACCAGCACAGATGTGGACTGTTGTGTGCTACTGGGTCTCTAAGCTTGGAGTATTCTTGGCAGACTTAGTTACTTGGAGTAACTGTAGGTGTGGTTTTGGAATCAGTTCTAGGTCCAAAGTGCATGTAGCCTCTTGATGTGAAATCTCCAGAAAATT
This sequence comes from Vireo altiloquus, assembly GCA_013396875.1. NCBI lineage: Eukaryota > Metazoa > Chordata > Aves > Passeriformes > Vireonidae > Vireo > Vireo altiloquus. The sequence continues at coordinate 145,133 of VZRF01003101.1, forward strand.
TACCAGCAAATTCCCAAAGCCAAACAAGTTCCTGAGCTGAGTTTGCACAGATGTGAAGCAACCAGAAGATTATACAATGATGAAATGAAAAAGTAGAGGATGAGAAAGTCTTGTTTCCAAGAAAACAAGGAACTTCACAGAACTTCAAAGAAACAGTTATTTCTGGTTTTTCCAGTTTTGACAGGGACTTCTAATTAAAACTGAATTGCTTAAAGTAAAATTAAAAAAAAAAAAGAAAAAACCAAAACAAACAACCTACAAAACGAATAAACCCTATTCTAAAGTAACAGCTGAACTTGCTATAGGTTAGTTGGACCCAAGATTTGGGTTCTCCCCCTTCTGCCTTTGGCTTTACTAAACCTTTTTCCACTTTCCTAGAAAAAGTAGAACGAGATGGAATTTTTGTATGGAAATGTTCTACTACTGGAAAAAGCTTTGGTTTGGGGAATATCATGTGTTTGGGTTAGTTGTTTGGAGCTCCATGTTTCAGAAGGAAGCTGACTGTTTAAATATAGATCAGTTGCTTTGAAAAAGGATCAATTTTCTGTCACTCACTTGTACTTTAATGTATTTGCTATTTAATTACTGTCAATTTAATATTGACAATGCAGTGTCAAGATCTTTTATTAGAGAGTGAATAATTCTCTAATGAAACTGATACTCAAGCCACACTCATTCTTCATATATGAGCTGCCTGTATGGGAACTAGTTCAGCTTTCATTTTTCAATTATTTTATTTTTGTTGATTTCTCTTTAGAGCTGTATCACACTTCATAAGAAATACAGAGGTACTGAGTAAACTTCAGAGTTTAAAACAGAAATGGAACTGATTCTATGAGCTGGGTCAATGGAAGACTGTTTCTTGAGTTCTAGTTGGGAAACCAAGTTTGGGTTTTGAAGAGAGCAAGAGGGGGAAACTAAATCTGATCTTTCTTCAAATATAAGATACAGGCTCTTAAATGGCCCATTGCGGTCTCTTCTGATTGTAAAAACATGAAATCAGTCTTGTAAGGAGAAACTAGGATAAATTCATTTTATAAATACATTACAAGTGCACTTTTATCTTAGAATTACTCAGATTTCTTCCTTTTTTTTCCTGATCATCATTTTCATATTCTAGGGGAAAAAAAACTTCCTTAACAGATTTCTCATTTCACTTTAGAGCCATTGGAACCTTTATACCTGATTTTAGGTCTCATTGTATCTAATCTCCATCTTTCTTTTGAACATAAATAAAAAATAATAGCAGAGGATTTATCAAAATACACAATACCATCATCTGTAATGAGGACAAGAAGTAATATGTGTATATGGCAAATTTTAATTATCAACACCTTTTTTTTGTCTGCAGTTTGATCTGGAGATTAACAGAAGAGACTATTTGATTTTAAGTGTTGCAGCAAAATAAATCAGACCCTATAATATCAGGATAAAATAGCAATTACGTATGAAATCTATTATTCATTGCTTCGTTATTTGCTGTCTGACTGCATGCTGTTTGACAGTGGATTTTTTTTTTTTTCTTTTTTATTTTCTTTTTTTCTCTTTTGAACTGGGCTGCTTTTGCTGGCTTGGCAGTAAATGCTGTTTTCTCTCAGCACAGCCATTAAATCTCTCACCTGTGTGTCCTGTGCAGAGCTGCAGTTGAGAGATAAGGTTGGTCTCTCTCACAGCAGCAAGCATTGGTATTCCAGGCTCTTCTTTCAAGGGCATTTTGCTGTGATGAAGCGTCTGAAATGACAAGGAAAACATACAGGCATGTTAAATACCCTTGCTAGTCTGAGACAAGTAAGGGTAAATGGAAATTATTTAAAAATACATTTTGAAGCTGTTAACAGAGCTCGTGGATAACTGCAAATCACAGTTTTAGGCAGGAGTATTACAGACCTATTCCAACTGGCATCGTCCATTAAATAACAAACAGTAATGGAGAGTACTTGTCCTGCCCAGCTTACACTTAAAATCCAAATAAAACACAAAGCTCTGAGCCATTCTGAATGTGTGTTCCTGCATGTTCTTCATCCAAGGTCACAAAGGTGGTTCTTGTGAAGAACTGAATCCATTTCTTATGTGTCTTATTCCTGTGACAGCCTCTGAGCACCTCCATCTTCCCACTGGGTACTGAGAAGGTGCTTGAGATTTCAGTTTCCTGCAGCTCTGAGAGCACTGATCTGGCATCCTCTGTGTGTGTGAATCTCGTACAGAACCCATGGTGAACCTGGTTTTAATTCTATTTTCAAGTGTTGCAAGAATAAACATGTAAGGACTTCGCCTGTTTTGTAGTCTGTAGTCATTTTCACTTTTATAAAATTATAGACAGCATAAAAATCTGTTTTACCTGTGTTCATTAACATTGGATGCATTGACAGAGCTTGTATCACCATTTCTGTCTTGCTGTTGGAGAAATTGAGGCACAGTGAGAACTTCATGTGGCATTCAGAGTTTAATACTTACGCTTAAGCATCAGTTTATACATATGTACATATGTGCTAGATGCTTAAGTTTCACTTGTAGTTGTTGGAAATCTCATTAGCAGTCAGAGGCTGGAGAGAAATTCAGGCCATCCTAAACTACACAGCAAGTGATTGATCAGCAAAATCCCACTCTAAGAGTCCATGGAGTGCATTGAACAGGGACTGGGTTGAACAGTTGCCCAGATAATAAGTGCTAATTTAAATATCTTAAAGAACCTCTTGGGGCCTCTGGCTGATGGTTCAGAGAAGGATTTTCCAGAGGTCCTTGATCATGTCTGTCAAGCCTGTGTGTGTGTTGGGTACCCATAGGCATCTCCCCTTGTATTAACTATCCATGCTAGAGCCATGAAATTCATTCCCAGATCTGTGTATATACCAGCCTGTGGGCATCTATGTTTAGTTGTCTTAATTTGAAACCTATGCAATTTATCAATGACCCTGTAGATAGGCTACAAATAAATTCAGCTTACACTGCAGGGTTATGATCTTCTTCTGTTGCCAGGGATTCATGTGTGTGTTACATACTCTGTAGGTGGTCATGGATTCACCAGACAAATCAGAGGTGTCCTGACTCCTGAACTGCAGCAGTTCGTTTTACCAGAGAGAGGGGTTTGCAGTTTGGGACCGTAACAGTTGTTTTCCTGTGTGGATCTGGCACAGAAAAGGATTTGTAACCATTCTGAGTTGACAGAAGACGCACACACGGATTTCCACCCCCTCACACCTCCCTGAATTTACTTGGAAACGAAGGACTATGAATGGTTCAGCCATGTTAAAATAATTGAGCAGCTCTGACTCACAGTTGCAGCTTATGTGTAGCTAAATGAGACAGCAGAGTGATGCTGCCTGACTGACACAGTTGTTTATGCAGTCAGTGGAGTATTCTCCCATCATGTGCAGGCCTTTGAGTTGTTTGTTGTTATCTTTATTAAAGAGGGAGAAATCCTTCATAATGCTGATGATTTGTTTTATTTTCTTGGATACCCTCAGATTCCGAGACCTAGAAGCGTGACTAACAGAAAGTTATTGCCTACAGAAAAGCAAAATGTCACTTAAAATACAGAAAAGTTATCGTTCCAAAAAGCAAAGTCAGCCGAGGCATTTTCTAAGATCAAAAATCTGCATGTATGAGAAACTTTTTGATTTAGGATTATTCTAAGTTTAATTAAGCTTTTCTTGTCTACTCAAGATTCTGAGACTTCAAAAATCTTCATAGGAATGATTATTTATTATGAGAAGGGGTGAATTGGAGTCCTTTTTTTTGCCACAGTTGATGCCAGTTTCAGATTTGTATAAATTTGGGGGGTTGACTCATCTTGGGAAAATCAGTGGATTTTTAGCATTTGGATAGTTCAGTGTTCCTTTTTTACTGCAAATGGTTGTTAAGCGTTTGATTGTTAAATTTCCAAACAGTGATGGCCATTCATTTTGCTGGTGTCTTCCTCTGGCTGGATTTTTCTGGTGTTTCCGTTCTTTTGGAGGTAATTGACCTAATCACAAGCCAATGGTCACTGTCATGAGAAAAAACATTTTTATTTTCCTTCTGTGGCTGAGCTGAACCCTATCCAGTGTTCACCATTGTATTTAATTTTGTCCTTGTGAATCACTTCTTTGAAGGAGTTAACTTTGCTCCTGAAGAATGTTTCTGGTTGGCTTTTCTTACCTTCTGCTGCAGACAGAGGAACTGGAAGAATTGTATTCTTTTCTGGATTTTTTTTCAGGGCTGTCTCTTATATTACTAAATTTTTATGATTTTTAAAAATTATTTATCATTTATAATGCCGTTAAAAATGAGATAAAAGTATATTCCTCTTGACAGGTAGGAGCATGGTTTAAATGCTGTTTACTTGTGTAGTAGGCTGGATGAGATCAATAGGGATGCACATCATTAAAAACCCTTCAATCAGCTATAATGTGAATCCATTCCCAGTGTTCCATTCAGCCCTCAAAGGGTCATTGATGGAGGGCTCCTTTTTATTTTTCTGGATTTGTACATTGACTTAGTTAGGTTTTTACCTGCAAGGAGAGCTGCTACAAAAATAACCTCTCTAGTCCAGTGATAAGAAGCCCAAGTTTCATCCAGAGAGCAAAAAAAGTCAGGATTGGTTCTGAATTTAGCTGCTGGTTTTGCTTACCGTGTCTGATGTTACTGTGAGGTCCAGAGCCAGTGAAATTTCCCTAAGGCTAAATCAGCAGTAACTTGCTTGCAAGAGGAGGGTCAAGATGTTGCAGAAGTTGTTTCAATGACTTGAGAGTTGAGCTTGAAAATCTTAAATCTGTGGTGCTGCTCATGTGTGTTAAGTTGAGACACAGCTGTAACTACAGAAGGAAAACAACTCCACACACTGGAGTAAAGGCTCAGACTGCATTATCCTGGAACTATACACATCCAGAATGCAAAATTGTCCCTGGCTGGAACAACATGGCTTTTAGTTTCCTTCTGGTTGGGGAAGCTTTTTGTATTTCTGAAGGCTGATTAAAATATAAGACCTGATCCTCAAGTGTTGATCATCAGAGTCTAGTGATGCTGTGGGGTTACTGTGGTGCATATGAATGAACAATAACCTGGAATATTGCTCAGAGTTCTAGAATCTGTCTGATGCCTGTGCACGTAACTGTGAAAACTTGGTATTTCCCTGCTCAGGGAAAATTCAGCCTGATTTTACAAATGAGCCTCAACTGCTCCTAAATTCAGCCCCCTGAAATATTCACATATAATGAGCATGCCCATTGAGTTCCATGCACAGCTGTTACTATGGACAAACATTGAAACAAATTAAGAAACTTCTGAATGACAGTTCAAAACTCTCCACGTCCTATTCTCAGAATTCATGGTCATGGTCTTAAACCCCATGTAAAATTGGTGAGGGATGGCAGTCGGGTTACATACTGGTACCAGTTTGTGATCTGGAGAACCTACTGAGTGAGTATCAGTACAATGCTGAACTGCACATCTGTCTATATCAATTTCTGTTTATTAAATATGATACTTTAAAATATGCATGAAACATGGCTTCATTTTTCTGTGATAGTTTGGTGAACTGAATTTAGCAAGACTGTCTAGAGGCAGAGTTAAGAAATTCTTTGAAAGAAATTGAAATGCTTTTCTTTAAATTTGGATGAAAAGCAAGTCTCCTGAACCGGAGAAATAAGTCAATATTAACCAATTTAAAAGTGTTCAATAATAAATTTTTCATTAACATTAGGTGAGACTATAAGGAATTTTAGAGTGCCCTGAAATAAACCATACACATAGGATTGATTTCAAATGAGAAGTGAGCAGTAACAAATAGAATATAGCATATATTGCAAGATATTAGTTGGAGTACTCAAAAGCTTTGTAGAGTTCTTCTGTTAGGTAATCTTTGTTTTCAAGAAGCAAAAAGAAGGTTAGGTTATCTTTGTAAAGAGCTCACTAAAATACCCTAGTGAGCTAGAGTGGTTTTTTAAGGGGAAAAATTAGGTTATACTTTGGAATAGGCAAGAAGAAGCAAGAAATGAAAGTAATTGTGATCTCAGTAAGGTTTCCTTGTTTAGATGGAGTCAAACAATTGCATTGATTCTCTTTTGAAAGGAGATGAATAGTAGAAGTGCAAGAATGATCATGAAGTGGAACAGGACAGTTTGCACATCAGGTGCTGGTTTTCATAAGAAGATTAAGGCTATTGAAATTGATAGGTGACAGTTTTTAAAGAAGAAAACGGAAAAAAATAATTAGATAACTATCCAGTGTAGCTCTATTGTAAGATGCTTTTTACATCACTGCTATAAAACCACACTCAAGCATCACCCTCACTCTGGATGCCTTTTTGGACCACCTGAATCGTCATGTGATTCTTGATTTTTTTGAAATGCTTGTTTTGTTTTCATCCTGTTGCTCCATCACTGTAAAAACTTTCATAAGACTTAGACACACACCTTATCTTCGCTTTCAGTGTTTCTTTCCAGCTCTTTGATACCACTTACTAGCTTCTCACTTTTCTATGTCATGATTTTTCCATTGCTGTCTGACTACAACTTCAATCAGGCCTTTATGGCTTTTTTTCTCTGTTATTACATGCATATGATATTCAAATATATGAGCAAAACGTCCTATAAACACTCAAAAAAATGTTAACTTCAAATTCTTCCTAAAAAGTGTTTTCCTGTGGTTTATGAAAAATCTTGACAGTGATGAAGCAACCAGTGTACAGAGCAATTGATAATCATGACAAACGGTATTGATTCATTTAATGCCTTCTGCTGCCCTATTTCTGTATAGTTTGGGTTTGTAAAATATATTTAGTGCTTGGATATGCTTTTGTCCTGGCTGTGGATCTCAGTTTGTTGTGATTACTGCTGGGGAGGTTGCTATAAATGCCAGTTTAAATGTGGGAATATTATTAAATAGATCTTCGAAAAGAATGCTTATCTGTCTCAGCATCTAATGTCACTTCACAGTAGTGTGATGCCCTTTCACAGTAAAGAAGTTTTTCCTAACGTCTAAGGTTAGTGTAATTAGGAGTTTATCTGTGAGTGGAGGCAAGCAGAACAGTCTCTCACACTGAGCCATGAGCTGCTCCTAGGTTCATACCAATAGTTAAATATTATAATTCTCTGTTAATCTGATGTATCCCTAAATGCAATTCTAGGCCTACAACAATTAAAAGTAATTTATGAATCACAAGAATGAAGTGTTAGAGGAAAATGATGGTGCCAGTCTGGGATAAAGATCACTTTAAAAGTCCCAGACATGTAGATATTTAATTTCTATAATTAAAAAAAATGATAAAACTTGTAAAGAATAAACAGACCACTGAGCCAGGAGGTGTAAAGCATATTCCCTTCTAGTTGTTTCTTTTGTTGAACGCTGTTGTATTTATGAAGGGTTAACCCTTAGGATGGATGTTGTAAAGGCTGCCTAGTGCAAAGTCCTAATTTCAAGGAAATTTTCATGTTCTGTTCTTTGAAGGGGTATTGACTTCCAAATCACACACATGCATGCCTCTGATCTTCCTGGGGATGAGTCACAGTGCAACGTGGATGCGAAGCTCTGGGATCAAATTTGCAGCGTGTTGATCACTGCTGATGACAGGACGAGATGTTCTCTAATCCCGTGTGTGGGGTTATAGAGTGTGCTTTTTGAAAAAGAGGTCTTTGTGCTATTAAAAGCAGAGTGCCGAGCTTTTTGTTGATTTGAAGGGTTTTTTATTAGTGCCCTGCTGTAGATTTTAAAGTATAATAAAGTAACAAATGTTACCTTGAGCTTAGTGGCTTTAAATGCTGGGTTCATTTACACTCAGAGCGGAGCTTTCAGTGTCAGGCGATCTCTTTTTTTTTTTTTTTTTGCCTCCATAAGCACTCAGCTGAAACAACAGCTATGACTCAGTTGACAGTGAACGCTGCTGGAATTGATTTAGTCCGAGTTCAGATTTAGCACATAATCATGTTCAATTTGATCCACTGTGCTGCCTAGAGATAAAAGGGTTGAAAAAATAGATTTAGCTTATGTCAGTCTTTGTGGTGATGTCATTGCCATGAGAGATGGAATAGCGCTGTTACTATGCTGTGCCTGCTCAGTTGGTGGGTGTACAGGGGACAGGCATCCAGCAACTCACTTTAAGTGCACAGAGCTCGTGTTGGAAGCTTGCAGGCATTGCCAGTGCTGAAACTGAATCTTGGACTGTTCAATTGCAATACTGAACTGAAGATTTTTTTTTTTATTCTTTTGTTGTTATTTTTTTCTTCCATCGTTTGTTACTCTGAGCTTGCCTAACTCTGTGTACAGAGGCAGGGGATGCCAGCCCGTAGCATGGACTGTGATGTTTCCACTCTGGTTGCCTGTGGGGTTGATGTGGAGGTTTTTGCCAGCCAAGAGGTTAAGGTATGCACCTACAATCCTTTTGTTGCTTCTTAGAAAAGCCTTTGGGAGCAATAGGCATTTGTATGTAGCAATTCACAATAAGGGGGCAGATGAGATTCTGCTGCGGTGGTAAAAGACATGTAGTTAAAACAATCTGTTAATTAGGGGAGAGAAATATGGGAGAGGAACTGTGCCTGCTTTTTCATGTGTTTTGATAAGCTGAAAGAATAGCCTGGTGTTTACTCTTTAATGATACAAGAAATGGGTTATATAACTGACATCTGTGCATATGCATGTTTCATATTCATAAAAAATCTTTCATTGTTAATTTTGTCAAGTTATTTTTAGTCCAGTGTCACTTTTTAGATCAGCCTTGCTGTAAATGTTACATATTGATGTTGATAACCTTCAGATATCTGTACTTGGTTGAACAGTAGCTGTTTCTTTCTTTCACATTCAAATCAAATGTGCAAGTATAAAATTTTTGTGAAGGGATAAGAGTTTGTAGCAAGTATTTTGGTGCATCTGCAGTGTAACAGAACACAAAAAGTTGTGTATCTTGGATATCATATGAATACCTGAAAAACAGTGCTTAAATCTAAAGCTTGATATGCAGGGCTCATAGTCTCTTAATTAGACAACTGCTGTAGAAAAGTCATTGTGTGTAATTGCTTACTGTTGAAATCAATTATCTTTTGCATTTATTCTCATATTACTGCAAGAAAATCACTGCAAATTAAGTTTGAAAGAGGAATTCTAAGTAAGCTTTTCACAGATCATCTGAAAGAGCTCATAGATGTAATACAGCGATGTACAGCAGTTTATAAAGGAGAAAGGTACAGACAAAATTAGTTTCTAATCTGATGGTTCTTAGTATTGAAAGACTGGAACAGGGTAAAAAGGATTTACAAATTGGAGGTCAAATTTTGAGCCTCTGTTCTCTTTGGTTCTGAGTCAAACATTGAAGCCACTGGAAATATCTGGAAATAAAACTACTTTGATTTGCAAGATAATAAGATGGTTTTTATTTCCCTGTTAGTTTATTACCATGTGAGATCATTTATACTTTGTACAGATGCTTTTGTGTTGGCACCAAGAGATTATTCTTAATTTAAGAAGCTTTTTCCCCACAGTTTAATAATGGATTTAGAGATGAAATAGTGAGTAATTCAGAGGAATGATTCAGGTGAGGAGTCTTGCCTGCATTGGCACATGTTTCTTGTATTATTTTGAATTAGTAAAATGCTCATCTGCGTATTCTTTTTTTTTTTCCTTAAACTTGAAAGCATTTTCTTTTAACACATAGGATTTACACCTGTATTGATATGATCTTGTACCTGGGTCTTGTAGTGTCTGGTCCATGTTCAATGTAAGACTGCACAAGAAATTAAAGTTGTAGTGAGCTTCTTGTATCCTCATTCATATGTCAGTAGCAATGTAAAAGCAAAATTTTGAGTTCCATAAATCAGCAGAAAGCATTCCATTCACTTGGCTAACACTTAGATTAGCCTGACTGAAGCTGCAGCATCTATAAAGTGTGGGCCAGGAATATGAGATAGAGAACAAAAGGGTTACAGAGACATTACAGGAATTTAACCCTTTTGTGTTACTTGGACTTTCTGTACCTTGTTTGCTTTGGTTAAAACTACTCTGTTTTGCTTTTTCCCCCCCTTGTGTCTGAATTAAAATGTTGATTGCAAAGACTTGGGGTATATTTACAGTGAGGACTGCACTGCAGACTGCACTGCAGCTTAGAAACACAAAGTCTGCTTTGAAGTTGCCTGGCTTAGAGGCTGGGAGCAGTGTGTCCTCCATGACCCACAGCTCACTGCAGGCTCATTTCCACTGGGCTGTCCCCAAACTCTCTCGTGGAGGCTGTGGCCAGCTCTGTGCTCATCCCCAGGCTTCCCATGCAGCAGCCTGCAGTGTGGTCATCCTCTTTGTGAAAGTTTCACTGCTGCTGATAGTTCAAAGCTGGAGATACCTACTGCTCTTTGCTCACTTCCAAGAGAATTGCAAGGAAAAAAAGAGTGTGGCTTTTTTTTTTTTGGTATGCAAAAGGGTTCACTTCAAGGTGGGATTTTTTGGTGACAGTATGGTCACAGCATAAAAAAGTTTATGTTGATTTTGATGGAATGGAGAACAGCTTTAGGGTTAAAAAGGAAGGAGGCTGTTGCTGAGAAGAGATGGATGTGGAGGAAGAGCAAAAGCAAGTGCAGAATTTCTGTCTTCTCCACCTACCCTGTGAGTACCCCTCTGCCCAGCCCTTTGGTGGGTCAGTCTGAAGGCACAGTTAGCATTGACAATTGAAGTCTAGGCTATTGTCCCTTCTCCTACAGAAGTTTTTCTTGCAGAGCACCTTCTCCCTGTGTGAAGGGAATGTTCCCTCAGTGGTAGAACAGGTATTAAAAATCTTACAATATGTGTGATGCTTGGTGAGATCTACTAAAATGAGCTGTTACTCCTGTAGTAGTAGTTCTCTGATGTCAGCAAGAGTTGTGTTTAGGGTTTAGGATATGCTTACAGCATATCTCACCTTTATTTCAGTTTAGAACTGACGTGAGGCTTGGGGGAAGGATGCTGGATGTGCTGAGCCATTGTTCTCCCATGAGGCTTGGGAGAAGGATGCTGGCTGGAGTGAGCCATTGTTCTCCTGAAAGGTTTGGGAAAAGGATGCTGGCAGCACAGAGCCATCGCTGTGCACTTTGCAGCACATGTGTTGGCCACAGCTGCAGGCAGGGGGTTGTGAGGAGCCTGCCAGGCCTGCAGTGGCAGAGCTTGGTGTGTTTGGGCTCTGGAGCAGCAGCTCCCACAGCAGGTGGCAATGAGGACTCTTGGAAGTTGCTGCTTCTCAAGAGCATCAGCCCCTCAGAGCTGGGGAATTCTTATACAGAGCTGGCTTTGGGCACAGGGCTTGGAGCACAGGGAGCTCTCCAGCTTATTGCTGCTTTTTCACCTCTAGAGGAGACCTTATTCTGTAGGCATTATGCTCTAAGCATCTCGCAGTCAGGCTTGGAAACACTCTGTTTCCATTTGGCCTCTGTAACAGGAGAGCAATTATTTAGTATTGAAGGCAAAGCTTTTTAGTTGCTGCATTTGGAGCTGCTCATCCTTTCAATGAACAGAGGCTTGTATGGGTGCCTTGGCAATGGCAGCTGGCCCCCAGCACTGACACCGTGAGTTTGCCACCCATGAGCCCATCCAACAAGCCCTTCACTTCTGATCAGCTGCTGCTTTGAGTTGCCTTTTCTAATCCAGAAATTGGGTCAGGCTAATGAACAGGCTACTGACTGTAGATCAGGAATTAGAAGAGTTGAGAAGGCAACCACAGAAATCGTGAAGTGCGGTTCTGCTTAGAAGTTCACCTGGATAATTAAAATTCTTTCAGTGCCTCTAGATGATAATTTCATGTAATGCTCTTTGTTACATAAGAAATTAGTTAATGAATATCTTGTTTATTTCTAATAGAGGAATTCCAGACATCACCGAAACAGCGGCAGAAAATTCAGACTCATATTTCTTACTCTAAACAATGTGTTTTTATATGATTAATTCTAGATATTCTCTCCTCATTTGTGTTCACACAGACCATTCCACTCGGGAACAAGGTAGGATTGGGGTAACTTGGCACTATTGTGAGAGAGAAAAAATAGTATTTCAGATGGATCACATCCTGAAGACAGTATTGGGATGTGGATGGGACCATTATTTTAACCCATGGAAAAAACCCAATGTGGACATAAGCCAGGCGGCAAAGGGAAATAGTAGAAATAGTTTCACTGTTTTGACTGTTGCTTTGGAGGATTAATCCCCATTGGAGCAGGATCTGTGTCAATCTGTAAACTCATTACTCAGTTCAGATGCTCCAGTGAGCACCCTGCTAATGGGAGTTGTTTGGGATGGATGAGTTGGAGGCCAATCACTGTCCTGCAGTTGCCTTTAAGAGGTTCAGCAGTCTGAACTTCTGAGCTCTAAAGGGCAAAAGCACACTAGATGCATGTAGTTTTTGCTCTCCACTTCAATTCTCCACTTGTCTAAGAGGCTCATTCACAAAGATGTTCTGAAGTTCAAGTGCTCTAAGGTCAGAGTCAAGTGAAGAAGACTGGAGAAAAAGAGAGGAGTGTTGCTGCCCCTCTGGATGCTGCCAGCTGTCCAGTGGCAGGAAGCATGACTTGCTGGGAGAGTTTCTGGGTCTCTGTCTTTACATCCTTCTCCTTAGCCATGTGAGCCTGATCCGTGGGAAGAGTCTGTTGCACAGTCATAAGACTTCACAGACAGGCTATAAGGAGGAAACCAAACAACAGCATGACTGCCAAAAATACCCTGATGGCTAGAAAGGCCTGCTCTGTAACTTCTGTTGGTATTTTCTGTAGTTGGTAGTTCTTTCTAATTGCAGATAAGGTTGTGTCTGTGAAATCTGCACGATCCAAGAGTTCTGCTGGAGAAATAGGCATACTTGTTTTTTGATCTCTGCTTACTGCTTGTGTTCATTTAGAGGAGGTGATGGAGAGGAGCTTCCCAAAGGCTGTAGTGCCGTTTCCAGCACACTGACCCTGCTCTTGGCGTCAGGGTCAGCACAGAGAGACTCTGGCAGCAAAACTGTGGCTCATGCAGTCAGTGCTGCTGTGTACTGAGGTGCTCCCAGGTCCAGTCACAGGCTGAGCTTTGCCTCTGTCCTTCTAACACCCTTGTGTGAAGGCACCTGGACTCTTTAGGGATGTTTTCAAAGGGATGATGGAAGGGTAAGACTACTAAAAGTCATAGGCTCTTTAAGACTGATTTTCACTTATTTGCACTTGCATTTTCCTTGCCTCACAAGAAGGGGTTGTTTCACTGCTCTTTCACTGGAGGTCGGTGGCAGCTGTAGGTGCTTATGCACCTCTGAATATGAACCCTCTGCTTCTCCTTCTTCACCCTTTTAGTGCTAACAGTGAACAACAATGCAAGTTGGGGGCTTTGTATTCTCTCTGATTTCACCCTTCTGTTAGAAGTTACATGAATATATTTCCCTTTCCTAAGGATAACTAGAAAATGAGCAATTTGTCGAATGAAAATAAATAACACCTAGCATGTGTTGGTAGAGGTGCAGAATTAGTCCAAGGCAGGTAATGAGGTGAGATGGACCTTGTAATTCTACTGACAAATGGTCCAGCCTATGTGAGGAGCACTGAAGAGTTGGTGATTTTCTTCAGCAGATTTAAAGAATTAATCAGTGCAGCTATAGGTTGAGGTACTTGTTATATGGATACAAATGTGATACTGATTTTTCATTGGTTCAAATTCTCAGAAGAACCTAGAGAGGTAAAGTACTTAAGTTCTTTCCCTTCTTCTCAAAAAAAAAAAAAATTATCAAGGACGCATCATTTTCAGGTCTGTAATGATCCAGTCTCATTTTCCTCTGAAGGTGCTGTATATGTGCAGTCTTTTGCCTCAGACTTTACTGATGCTGTTTGCTGCTGCCTAGCATGACTAAGCTTTGATACTGAGCAGTGTTGCAGGTTCTGAGGCAGAGGTCTGCACCAACCTTGTATGTATCTTTAATAATTTTTTAGTAATTTTTAGTAATTTTTTTTTTTTTGCTCATAGACTAATGCACATGCTTTATGGTTGGACAGTTCTTCCTTTAATATTTTGTAGGGATGATTCTACCAGAGGCCTTAAATAATCTACTCAGTTTTGATCATTCAAGTGCTAAACAGCCTGTTTGCTTTGGAAGATGTTACCTAATCATATGCTAGAGTGCAAACAACTGACAGTGCAGTCTCGAGCAGAGAATTCTTCCTTGGCAAAAAGACACTGAGGAAGTTGTATCACAGTTTGTCAAACACTTGGCTAACACACAAGCTGCCAAAGTCCAGAAACTGGCCAAGCAAAGCCTCCAGTCAGTGGCCCATTGCTGGAGGACTCCATGTTTTCCATCCACATATTTGTAGTGGTGCCAGCATTGTGGGCAGGAGTTTTTCCTGAAGATTTCCCCCAGTGATATGATTTTCAATAAGCACCTTCTCCTAAATGCCAACAGAACTTAAAATTTCCCCCAGGGGAGACTTCTCCCCTTTCTTTTCCTTAGTGGAAATGCCTCTGAAAAGCATGTGCAGCCATCAAGTTTGGCTCCAGCCTGTTTTCCATCTAAGATTCCAGTTGATTTCTGCATTGTCCTTGTCTATTCCTGAAAGCACAGACTGCCTTCACACAACATCAGTGTTTTTGTGATGCCTTTAGCTGTCCCCACATGGAATGTCTGTTGGTGCTGAATCAAGAAGCCTTTGGTTGTAGCAGCTGTGATGGAGTCAGCAGCCCCACTGTCCTTGCAGGGTGGGAAAACAGCTGGATGGGTCCATGTAGAGCTGGTTGCTGCCACAGCATCTCCATGGCACCTTCTCTACACCTGGAGTTGCTGGAAAACCTCTAAGTGGTGTTACAGGTAAAAAGTTCCCAGTGTTCTCATTTGCAGATGGAAAACTAAGGAATGAGGAAGTAAGTTCTCTGATTAGGAGACTGGATTTGAAATGCAGCAGAGCTGGTGTAATTAATGATTCTTGTTCTTAATAATCATGTTTTGTAGATGTTCAGTCTCAAATGTCGTTGGGCTCTACACATTTTCCAAAGAACAAGGAGCTTTCCTCAGTAGCTGATTTTAGTTGCTTTTTGGTGGGGCTTTTTGTGGTTTGTTTTTGTTGAGGTGTGTGTGTTTGGCTGGTTGGTTGTTTTGTTTTTAATTAGCCCAAACTCGCTGCTTTTCAGAATCCACATTAGATTCTGGCAGACAGAAAGACTGGCTTTATCTTGCACGATGGCTTCGTGTTTATCAGGAGCATGGAAGAGCCTCTAGTTTTGCAACACCAGGTAGTTCCACCTCTTGAAATAATGGTCCCTGAGCTGAGAAACCCAGTGAACCTGTTGAGCTCAGAGCAGTAGGAACAGGCAGCTGTACAGGGGAATTTCTGCAGCTCAGTTTGTCACTTGCAGAAGAATCTCTCTGCTTCATCTGTTGCAGTGAGGGATATGTTTGCCATTAAAAAGTGGAGGCATTCAGAGAGCTGAATCATGCAGTGGGACTTCTGCTGCACAGCCAGAGAGATCTACTTTGCTGAATTTGTCCTTTTATTCATGTTGGTCAGATGTGCTGGTGTGAGGCAGATGAAAAAATTATGGTAAAAAACCTGCTAATCCTGTCAATAAAAGAAGTTAAATTTATGGAGGAGATAAGAAGATGATTGTTTTATTTTGCTGTACCAATCTTACTCAAACTTTACCAGCCTCTAGTTCCATTATCCTTTGCTGTGTATCCTCTTGCCTGACGACAAGGTTCATTCAGTCTTGGCTATTTTTCCATGTTTCTTGGAGAAAACCAATAACTAAACCACTAAGAATAAAAACTCTTGAATTGTCTGAATAATTACACCTCTACTAGGAAATTTGTTTTAACCACAAAACAAATTGTTGGGGGGAGATGGGTGGTGTTTGTTTTGTTTTGTTTGGAGGATTATTATTTTATTTGCTACTGCTGATAAAAAACAAAACCAAAAACAACCCACCAGCAGAAATGACCTTTTTCCCTCAGAGAAGGACATTTATTTAACAGAAGCAAATGTCTCTTAAGGGGCAGATCATAGGTTCTGAGCTGAGGGAGGAGGAAATCAGTTGGTTATTCAAAATGTGGCTGAAATGAGGAAGGGGAGCATGGGGTTTGGGAGGAGGGGAAGTCACTGTGATGAGGTGCCTCTGTTGGGAAAGAATGGGGAAAACTCCTGTGGAGACTGGGGCAGGGAGGCAAGTGGTGGCAGGACTTGTGTCTGAGGGTGTGACAGCAGCAGGGGAGTTGGGATGGAGGAAGAGCACATGAAAACAAGAGTATTAATGGGAGACCAAGGTGAGAACAGATGACTTCAACTTCTTGTGCTGTAGTAAAATGATTTAAGGGCAGAAGATGACGCAAGGTGCTGGAAAAACCCATTGATAGTCTAAAAAAAGGAGGCATATGTGACAAAGCTTTCATCAAGCAGGTGTTAAGCGTCGTGAATACATTAGTTAAATTAATCTTGACAGCTTTCTGCTTTACTGAAAGCATCTTCCACAGGCTTCCATCCTGCCTCCAGGTAACTAAATTGCTTTGTGAGCAGATACTCTGGGCTGCTGCCACTCTCCTTTGAACTCCTTCCTCAAAACTTTTTGCTGTTAAATGTCTCACAAGAAATTAAATGATTGAACATGGCTAGACTAAGCCACATATGCATATGTGGGACAGTAAATATTTTGGAAACCTTACCCAAAAAAATAAAAAATATTCTCTTTTACTATGTATTTTATTCCTACCTCTTCTGTCTTTCTGCTTCATCCTCCTTGAATGCAAGAAGGAATTTTGTGTTTTCCCTTGTTGTTTTTTGTTCAATGTGATACATGATACTAAAAATAAATAACACTAATTTTTAAACTGTTCGAAGTATCCAAACAGTAGGTGATACAGTAAGACATATCAAATTATGAGACTGTTCTGGGTGCAGTTTTTTCAGCAAATGGAGGTAGGTAATTCTGTTTGATTTTTGGTTTTGATTTTAGCAGTTGGAGAAATTAATAATGGCAGGTACTGTTGGTGAAAATTATTTTGAAGTTAGCCTTTGAAATAAAGTCTGAAGTCAGAGGAAAATAATTTTTCTGAAAAGTCATTTCCAGAGACCTTATGGAGCTGGTAAATAGTGTCTCCTAAGAAGATTATCTTAGAGACCAAGAAGAACATGAGAATTAGCAGCTAAGGAGGCACTTTTGAATGCATAATGGAGATTATCTGTCCTGATGCAAAGGACAGATGGGACATACAATAAGAGACTGTTAGGGCTAGATCAGATACTCTTTTTGCTTTACAGCAGTTTAAGGATTTATATATAATGTGAAAATTAAGTGTGCAAAATCACCAAATAAATTTCAATTAGCAGAGGTTCTAAGTAAGAACAAGGAAAATCTCATGATGTTTAAAAATTAAGAGGAAAACAATGTGCTTATTCATTAACAGCAAGATACATAATGTGGGGAGGATTAAGGTGTGACTGATTTCATTTGTGTTACATAATAGCACAGATAATTACCTAAATTAATAGAAAAAACAACCCTAGTAATGGCCAGAGAAGAGAAAAACTGCTAAAAATGCAGGGGTGAGACAGGTATTTAGGTGCACAGGATATGCAAAAATCTGCCTAAGAATGCTTTAGGGTGTAGCTGAAATAATTTTTTACTATTTGAAATTATCTTTGAGAATTCATAGGTTACAAAGAGACTGCTGAGAATGGGAGATGTAAAAAAATAGCATTTGTGTTTAAAAAGAGGAGGGGAGAAGGACCTGGATAATAACAAGTATTTTTATCTGACTTGAATTTTGGAAATAAGTTTAGAAGTACTTTGGAAGTATGTAGACCAAATGATGTCAAATCAATGTGCCTTCCTTGTTTGACACGGCAGTGGGATAAGTGGGATATAGGAGATGTGGGGTGTAGATATTTTGACTAAAGCTTTCACACTGTTCAGATCATTTCCATAAGTAATCTACACTCCAAATATAATTTCCATAAGGTGGGTGCTTGGTTGTTTACAGAATGTCTAAACCAGAACCAGTTCATTCTCAAATGGTGAAACCATTTAAGCAGATAAGCTCACATGTTCCTTCCTGAAAACAGGTTGAGAATAATGACAGTAGTCAAAAGGGGAAGACATCAAAAAAAGTGTGAAAGACACTGTCCTGGTAGGGCAGGGTTAAAATTCTGAACAACCCTTAGTTAAACGACAGGATGAAATTTAGTACCAAAAGCTGTATAAAGGCATTCACATGACTAAACAGTTGTGAGATGCAAATATCTTGAGTTCTAGTGAATGGTGGTGGATAATTAGCAGCAGTATCATACTTCTGTAAGCAAAACAAATGTGGATTCACTGAATGATTTGGGTTAGAAGGGACCTTCAAATATCATCTGGTTTCACCCCTGTGGACAGGGACACCTTCCACCAGACCAGGTTGCTCCAAGCCTGGTCCAGCCTGGCCTTGGACACTTGAAGGAATATGACAGCCACAGCTTCTCTGGGCACTCTGTACCAGAGCCTCACCACTGTCACAGGGAAGAATTTTTACCTTATGTCCAATCTAAACTTGCCCTCTTTAGTTTAAACCCATTGCTTCTTCTCTGTCACTACAGGTGCTGATAAAAGTCTCTCTCCTTATAAATCCTCTTTAAGTATCCAAAGGTTGCGATCAACCTCAGAACTCCTAAAGCCTTCTCTTCTCCAGGATGAACAACCCCAGCCCTCTCAGCCTTTCCTTACAGGACAAGTGCTCCAGCCCAAAGTTTGGTGTTGCAGCTGAGCTGTTTGTCTCTGGTGAGACTGGTTTCTAGACATGAATATGGTGCACATTTTCTTGTCTAGAAAGGAGATTTCATGTTGCTACCTTGTTTACAGAGCCTAAGAAGAAAACCACTGATGTGTGAAAAGTAGTACCTTTATCTTTAGAAACAGCTGATTCCATGAGAGGAACTGCAGGGCTGTGTGACCAACCAGCTTTCTGCAGGCGGCTGCCAGTCCTTGAACCAGAATCTGAGAGTTGTTGAGCTAAAAAAAATTCTTATTAATCAAGACAGCTGGGAGCAAAGCCAAATGCTGAGCCATAGCAGAAAAGAGTATGCTGCTTAAGTTAGACAGAAGTAAATTATGGGTGTACTTAAAATTTTAGAGGTTTGGAAGCTGATGCCTTTTTGCCTGCTTTTTTTTTTTTTTAAGTAAGTGAATAAAGAGGAAAGATGTTTAGCTATCTGCTTCATGCTTTTGTAGCAAATTATTAGACTGGCGCTGTTGAAAAACTGTAGTGATGTTGAAAAACTGCCTACAATCTTAACTCCCAAAGTGGTGATATTTTTTGGCATAAGGGAAAGAGCTTAGCATACAGTAGCTAGTAGTCACAAAACAAGAGTTTAAACAATGTATGCTGCATCCTAGAAAACAGTACAGAATATTTTTTCATGTCATTGGCTCAGTGTAAAATTCCTGCTTAAGCTTTAACTGTTATACAGTTTTATAGTTTATGTATTGTATAGTGAAATAGAAACAGAGCAAAAGGCATTAACGAGTCTATAAAGAAATGGTCTTGAATAAGGGGTATTTACTTTGGCAATAAGTAATTGGTTTAAGTATGGTAAAATGATGGTATAATGGGCGTGTACACTTGTGTGTAAAATGAGATGTGTGGATGAAAATGCTGCAGATTGGTACCTATTGAACTACTCTATTCTAGAATCATAAAATTAGAGAATCACAGACTGGTTTGGGTTGCAAGAGACCTTAAAGGTGATCTAGTCCCACCCCCTACCATGGACAGGGACACCTTTCACTATTCCAGGTTGCTCCAAGCCCCATCCAACCTGGCCTTGAACACTTCCAGGGATGGGGCATCCACACCATCTCTGAGCAACCTGTGCCAGGGCCTCAACACCCTCACAGCAAAGAATTTCTTCCTGATATCCAATCTAAACCTGCCCTCTTTCAGTTGAGACCTCTTACTTATATGAAGGTACCTCATTGGTTTATTCTCCTGTAATGTTTTCCATTAAATTGAGTTCAAATGTAGCAAATCCAATTCTACTGTATATCTGGTTTGAGTATCCCTTAGAGGAAGTCTGGACTGTGCTGAGCATGAATGTATTCACTTTTAGGTGATAATTTGCCCTTCTTAATTAAAGACTAGTATCCCATACTGATTAAATATACAGTTTTCACTTTCAATTCAAAAGGGTTTATTCTGTTCTTGGGGCTACAACTGCTGCTGCTTCTGCAGTGCAGTGATGTGCAGTGGGGTGCAGGCACAGTCCATGCATCAGGCTGAGGGGTCTGACCTCTGAAGATGTAACCTCTGTAGTGAACAGGTGGCTTCCCTTTATTTTGAATGACTCCTTCCACCAGATTTGGCATCCCACTTTTTCTCTTGTCATTTAGAATCTATTTGCACCAAAAAAACCTCGACCTCAAAGCCGGACTCCCTGAGGAATGTCATGGGAGGCTTAGGTTGGGTACCCCAGAGGGTGACTGGGCACTGAGTGGGCTCTCCCCCACTCACTGAGGGGAATCCCAGGGAATGGTTGCAGTTCCAAGGCTGACAGAGCTCAAGGAATTTTTGAGCAATGCTCTTAGGCACAGGGTGGGATTGTTGGCGTGTCCTGTGCAGGACCAAGGGTTGGACTTTGATTATCCTTGTGGATCCCTTCCAGCTCTGGACGTTCTCTGGTTCTGCACATCTGTCTCCAGCATTCCAGACTGGCACAAGGGCATTTGCGAGGCAAATGTAACAGAGCCAGAGTGAAACAGTGCCACAGGGCAGGAAACTATGGGATACTGATTATTTTTATGTCCTACTTATTTTAAAAAACTTGTTCATAAAAAGAAGAAAAACTCCATTTGTTACCACTCTGCTTGCCAGTCACAGGGCTCGTTCCTTCTCACCAATTGCCCTGGATCTGTGGACAGCAGCTTCAGTTTCATAATCCCAGTCCCTTATCTTTTTAATATCATGCTGTTACTGATATATTTTTCACATCAGGAAATGAAAATGATTTTGATGAGAAGCAGTGCTCGTTTTAGCTCTAATATAGGATTAGTCTACTTTCCAGTTCTTGTTTTTAAACAGAATTCGTGCCAACTGGAAATTTTCCAGTTGGTTGAAAAATGACATGGGAGCAGTTCAGTCAGGAATATTTGCGTTTTCACCCTGGGGTTTCTTCCATCTGCCTAACAAAACAATTATATCACTGTGAGACTGAAATTCCCTGTGTCCTGTCTGGAAGTAGATGGTACTAGTGGGTGTTGAGTCAGATGGAAACCTGTGCTTCTTTTTCTGCCCTTCTGTACCCATACACAACCTCTATCTGTCATCTCAGCCTTTTTGGGTGCTGGAATCTGCTTACTAAGTCCACACAAATCCTCATTCCTGGCCTGCACAAGCCCAGTTGTCTGATGTATGCTAAATTCTTGATGTCATGAGGTACTACAATATGGTAAAGTCCTAGAGGGTAATTAAGCATTTTGGTGTATATTGGAAATTAAAACATACTGTTGAAATCTTTTTCAGTAGGCAGGTAAACTTTGTGTGGTGTTGCTTTGGTATTTCAGCATCTGTGCAGCTTGAGATCCTGGTGCCCTCTAAAGACTGTGACCTCTGATGGGGTAGTAAACAGCCTCTAAGTGTAAAAATAGTTCAAGCACTTTTTTTTCCCACTGAAGTTTATTCAAACTGGAAAGCATCTTCAGTTTTTTTGTAGATCAGTGCTGAACTGGAGGTTCCAGTGATAATCTAGAAGCAGCATGGAGGGAAGAGTGTATCATCTCTGTTTATGCAGATGCTTTCTGTCCATTTTCTGCCATGATCTGCAAAATCAAATTCATAGTTAAACTTTTCAGAGTGATAACAGCATTAAGAGGAATTACACCCAGCAGATTATCGTTCATTTGAGCCTCCTCTGAGGGCACCAAATCAGGGAATGTGGGAGAATGAGAAACTTGCAGTCTTTTATAACTCTTTCAATGCAATGTATGAACATAATCATTTTAGTCTATGAAAATTCTGCTGTTTGAAGTTAGGAGCAACAGACTGTTATCTGTAGTTATTCCTTTTTTTGAACTAAAGATATATATATTGATNAAATTACACCCAGCAGATTATAGCTCATTTGAGCCTCCTCTGAAGGCACCAATCAGGGAATGTGGGAGAATAAGAAACTTGCAATCTTTTATAACTCTTTCAGTGCAATGTATGAACATAATCATTTTAGTCTATGAAAATTCTGCTGTTTGAAGTTAGGAGCAACAGACTGTTATCTGTAGTTATTCACATTTTTGAACTAAAGATATATATATAGAGATATATATATATGTATAATATTTACACTGGTATTCTTTACATTTTAGATAGCACAGTTCCTGTTGTGGACAATGTCTATATCCTATGTAATATTTTTTTTAAAAATTCTGTTCAAATAAACGCATCAAGTGCAAATGTTCTCTTATAAACAATTAGTAAAGGAAGGACTACAAGGAGCAAATTAGGTTAATAAGAAAATATACATAAAGAATTGGTGATGAATGTGGATTTTCACTGACAAGCTACAGAAGGAGATGTGCTCCATTCCTCTGAGCATGTGGCCTCCTCTGGACCTGCTCCATCAGGTCCTTGTCCTTTTTGCAGTGGGATCCCCAATGCTGGATGCAGTAGAGGGGCAGAATCCCCTCCCTCACCTCCTGTACTCACTGTTTTTGGTTCAGCCAAGGTCATATATGATACATATCAATGCAATATCAATATCCTCAAATTTGTAAAGAGGACATTACCCTCTCTTTCAGCCCAGTGATTATTTTTTCTTTAGTTTTCTTTTTATCGCTTCCTTACATGTTTATATCTGATACTTTTGTTGATGCCATTAATTCTGAAACCCTGTTTGAACGTAGTTGGTGTAGGTTTGCTAAACACTCCACTCAGCCACTGGACTGGAGGCACTGTATTCCCATCCTTGGTTTATCTTCAATGTACAAAGAGCCTCCAGTCTCAGAGGCTGCAGCTCCTAGGAGCTGCTCAGATGTACAGACAGCAGACCTGCTCGAGTAATTTGCAAATGAAGTGTAAGACAGGGAATAACAGATGGTTGGGACAGACTGGGAAGAACAAGGAACAGTCAAACAGCACAAGCAGAGCGCTAGGCAGTGGTCACAGTGCTGCTGGTTGTGACTGACTGTGGAGTCACTGACTGTGAGCTGCAGACAAACTAGAGGGAGGATGATGGTGAGAGGATGTGCATTGGTGGGTCAGGAGTTTCCTTTGTACCTTTCTTCATTAGTTAAGTAGCATTTATAGAGCTGCATGATATTAGATTCTATCCGACTCTTCAACTTGGTGGTTTTTTTTTTTGCTTCACAGTCACTTTCAAAATTGTCAGTGTCCTTTCCAAATCCAGACAAGCTGAAACTGTATTTTTAGTCCTGTTCATGCAGTTTGCAGTGTTAGAGGAGAGGGAGAAAGCATTCCCCATGACTGATGAGAACAGCTGAAATGCTATAAATGTTGATCACTCTAGGCAAAACAGTAAATCAGGAATGGGCAATACAAGCATTTTATTTGTTTAAACTGTCCCATGACTTCTTCTTGTTTATTTTTCTAGTTTAACTTGGTTGAGAGTGTCAGGGAATGAGTAGTGTGCATTTTATGGTTGTTTTACAATGTTGCATCTCCAAGAGTATAAATAAGACACAGTTTCTCAGCTCTTGGTATTCCCTTTATTGTAGTTCATCCTTGCATTTAGCATTTTGCACACTGACGTCCTGATTCTGCATCAAAAAACAGAGGTGTCCCCTGACACTTCCACAGCTTCAGTAACAGATTTTTAAGAGGCTGAGGTTTCTATACTCCGGGGGGGTGTTGTGTAGAAGTAAAGTGTTTCAGAATGAGTTACAGAAACTCTGGTTCTACTCCCACGGTTTCTCATAAGCTGTCACTGTGCCTGTGGGTCTCTCCTGGCCTCAGTGTCACCACATGAATGGGACAGTGGGGTGGCCTCAAAAGGCTTGAGGAGATGAAATTGCAGTTTCCAAAGATCAGTGAAAAATAGTGTCATAAGAAGATGGATATTTATGTAGCTTTTCTTAGAGCATCAAAGTTTATATAGTTAATAGGAAGAAATTCTTTCCTGTGAGGGTGGTGAGGCCCTGGCACAAGTTGCCCAGCAAGGCTGTGGTGATGCTGTGGCTGCCCCATCCCTGGAAGTGTTCAAGGCCAGGTGGGAAGGGGCTTGAAGCAACCTAGTCTAGTGGAAGGCATCCCTGCCCATGGTAGGGGTTTGGAATGAGAAGATCTTTAAGGTCTCTTCCAACCCAAACCATTCTATAGTTCTATGAATATGAATAATTTTTAAACAGCTTTTCATAATAAGTAATTTCAGCCCTAGTTTTGTGTACAGGTTTGACCACCAGCCCCGTATTTATTGTTGTCCCTATTGTCAGTTTGGTTGTGAGGTTGTTTCTTTTTCTTCTCCTGGAATGCCAGCTAACTGTTTTTATGAGAGATATGGGCTTGTGTTTACATTAGCATTTTGAGTCTGGGCATTCTCGTGAGGCAGCTTTCCTGTTGCTCTTCATTAACTGTGCTTTTCGTTCACGGAGCAGGCAAGGAACTGGATGCCTTTCAGATGAAACTAATATAGAAGATTCACTCTGGTAGTGTGCCTGATTTGCTCCAACTGCTAATGGGCATTCAGTCGGTGGCACCTGATCAGAAAGTCCTCAGCACCAACTGTTTTGCTGCAGAGATCTGCTCCTGGAATGCTCCTTATTAATATAAATGTAGCAGCTTTTGGTAAAAACTAATTAAGGTTGTTTTTCTTCGTATTTTGTGTGCTAAATTAGGATAATAAGAACTTTAGAAAAATATACACAGTAATTTGTTCCTTTTGCTACCATTTAATTGTTGGGCTTAACAAAAGGAGCAAGAAAAAATCGATAGCTGGTATTGTACTATGCACATTCTTAAATCCAATGCAGATGAACCCCTTGGAGTTCACTACATACATTATCTACTCAGCTATTGTTTGAAATCTTAAAGCAAACAAAAATAAGTGGGTTTTTTTCAGGACAGTCAGAATATTTTCTTCATGTCTTTGTTTTTACCATTATTTTTACCATTCTCAAGCCAAAATGTAAGGCTGCTGTTCGGAAAACAAATGCATTAAATCCTCCACAAATCTGTTAGGTTTTGATTTTTTTTTTTCCACTGCCAAATACAATGCAAAAGAGAGAGAAAAAAAAGGCAAGTATAAAGTCATGTTGCACAATAATGGTAGCCAGCACAGGAATCAAAAGCAGCTTTTTGGGGAGCAAAGAATGGTGTCTCTACAGAACACTCCTCAGCACTGGGGGTGAAACTAATGGATATGGTCATAGGATGTGCATTTTGCCAGCTGGTTTGAAAGAGCACTTCCAGCATTTCAAGTAGCTCATACAGCATCTGGAACTGGAGTACTTCAGATATGATGTGCTCAGAAAAGCTGTGGCTGATGATACAGTAAAATAACAGTGCTCCTATAAAGACAAAATGTAAAGTGTGGATTTTTCTTTTAGCTCAATCGTTGGGTGTGAAATTGAATTGAGAACTCTCCAAACTATATTAAATCACCCCCTTGGCATTGCCACAGGAACAATTTATTTCATCTTGAAGGAGCCTTTGGTTTCCAGATCAGTGGAGCTAAGCAGGAGGAATGTGCGTCACATTGAGGTAAACAGGGATGTGAGCTGGTTAAAAACAGAAAAGGCAACGCAGCAAAATTCTGTGGCCCTGACATTTGTCAGCCTCTTCCGAAATGTGAATGTGTTTCCATTAAGCTTTGGGGCAGATACTATCTCTGTACCTTTTGTTGTGCTGATGAGTTGGAAGCCGAGGTAAATTTATTTGGTTCAGCTGATTTTTGAAGAGGGAGATCTGTGTTGTTCTGTTCACCAGGATGTTTGCAGTGCTGTTATGCCGTGGTGGGCATGTAATGCAGGAGGGCTGCTGAGGGATGGATGCCTCTTCCTGCCTTAGTCCCAGCGTGAGGTGGGGCTGGCAAACTTCTTCCAGCTCCCAACCTACTTTTGCCATCAGGTCTCTTTGAGACATGGAGAGTTACAAATGTCTTTACAACATTGTGTAACGCCTGTTACACTTGCTCAAAGTCCGGGACTGGATCTGTAATCTGGATCTGTAATCAATAAGCATTACATCAAATATTTCTGCTGTCAGAATGATTTTGGCACAACATTGAGGGCAGAACACTCAATGCATCCTTCAGGATCTAAAGGTTCTACACAGATGCCTCCCAACAGCCCCAGTGTCTAAGGATAACACAGCAGGATGTGTGAGCCATGGACCAGGGCTGTGTTTTGTAGCCAGTGTGCTCCTCTTTAGGGTCTATTCACTGCAAATTGCAGAGCAACAAGGCCATTTAGCATCACTTCTGGAACACATCGCTTCTGGAATACAAACTGTGCATTGTTTACATAGTAAAGCTTAAAGGTATTAGGCTTGCCTTTATCAGGGTTGCAGTAGTGCAGGCAAATCAATCTTCATTTTACTGGAGAGAGCAAGATTTAATGCATTTTTAGCACCCCCCATCTTGAAGTCCAGCCTTAAAATTTTTTTTCGCTTTACTGTTTTCCTCTATCGTTTGTTCACAATTCACCTGACCTTCATCCCTTGAGAGCAAGAGGAAGCACAGAACAGCAAACTGAATGGACTGGCGTAGCAAACCTGGGTTGTCTTGTTCCTGTACTAAAAGAATTGTTCAGTTTTGGAAGATGATAATTACTGTCATGTTTAATGTAAATAAATAAACCCAAGCTCTTTCCAGCCCTATGTCAGTGCTCTAATGTAACTTGAGGAAGAGATGAGCAGGGCTTTACACTGAATTCCAAGGTGAGGAACACACTTTTAGACAATGCAGTAACCAGGAGGTCATTGAAGAGTACTTGGTGATTCTGGTTACCTGACAAAATAGCCAATGTTCCCTGGTCTTCCCCTCTTTAAAAATGTCTCATGTGTAGTAATGTCCTTTTAAATTGTATCCTGGGGAATGACAGGTGGAAAGACACATTTTTCTGTTGCTGTTTCCAGCTGTGGGATTGCATGAGGCATTCCCTTTGGTAACAGAAGAAACTCTGCAAACCAACATTCAGACAGTAGTGTTCCATGTGAAGATTCTATTCAAATAGTACCCTCTCCCACTTTTAAGGAGGGAGTAGGAAGATACCACACTCAGCTACACCTGCCTACAGTGAAAGGTGAAATTAAAAGCTACAACTTGGAGACCTGTGCCTTAAGGGGATCTCTAAATGGTAAATTTCTGTTTTATTCTCCTGCCATTACTTAAAGGCATTAGGACAAGTTCATAGGAACTCTCTATTTATCATCTTGGTTTAAAATATTCCTCTATTTACAGCACTCCTGGAATTTTAACTGAGAGTCAGTAGTAGTTTTTCATAAGCACTTCCAGGATTTCCCAGTGAGTTTCTTCTTTTTTAGAAGCAGAGAATGTGATCATTGAAGAGGCTGTTGCTTACACTGGCTACTTGTGGGAGTTCTTGCTTTTAAGGAATTTTGACATCAGTTTTATCAAACTGTTTGATTGTCTTGTGCGGCTCATTAAATAATTGTTAAAAGCACTTCAGGTGAACCCAGTTCTTTTAAGTTTTCATTAGACAAATCAGGATCCCTTTTTTCCTCTCGTTTTAAGAACCACAGAAATGCATAGTGCTCTTCTCTAATCTTTCCTTCTTACCCTTTTCATAAAAGTAATTAGGTTTTTTTCTATTTCTGGGCCAATAGCATTTTGATATGTTACAGGTCTTATGCTAAATAACCTTCTCAATTTAAGTCTAAATCTTCTAACAGGCAGTCTTTGTTTAATATCAACACTGGTGGTTATTTTAATTCTGCTAATCTGTTTCCGTTCACATTATTTATTGATTTCCCTATACTCAGATGCAGCAGGAAGCACATTATACTTTGGGTTCTGTTTCCCAAGGCAGAATCCCAGAACAGTTTGACCTGGAAGGGACCATCTTGTTCCACCTCCTGCCATGGGTAGGGACACCTTCCACTAGACCAGGTTGCTCAGGTGCCTGTCCAGCCTGGCCTTGAACTCTTCCAGGGATGGGAATCATCTGCCTTTACCTCCTGTGACAGGTTCACAATTTGGGTGATTGTCCTTGCAGTCTTTTAGTTCTCTTCCAGCTGTCCTCCATCTTCCTTAATCATGGAGGAGAAGAGCCATACACAAATCCAGGCTAGGTCATTACAGTACCCTTCCATGGCATTGACATATCCCAGTCCTGAAATCACTTCCAGCTGATATTTTCCAGGCTTCTGTTTTATTACCTTTGTTAAACATGTGTCACTTTAGTGACTTCTTTATCCCCCTAGAAGTAACTGGTGTGCCCATCCTTGTTTGGAGTCCGGGAAAGCCGGAAAACTTTTCCTGCTCCTGTGGGGGTTCACTTTATCCATAGAGCTCCCCAAAACAACTTAGCCTTTGACCTAAGTCCGTGGGAGAAGCTCCCTTCACTTCTGGATGAGCTGAAAGCATCAAAGATATGAAAAGATTTTTGTTTAGTGTACCAGAGTGTGCATTTGTAGTTTTAAGTTTTGCTATATATAATATATAGAGACAACATGGAAGAACCATGTTGGTGTTGGCTCTGGCTTCTTCTTCCTTCTCCTTCTTCATCTTCATTTCCTGTGATTTATAGATTGGTGGAAGGAACTCAAGGTAGAAGACATGTTAATAAAAATAGTAATTATTGGTACTGAATACAAAATAGAACATGTAATGGTCAATAATTGAGTGATTAAGTCTTAAAAACTGCTTGCACACAGAAGCTGCAGCCATTGCACTTCTGGAAGCTGCAGCAGAAGTTGTGCTTCTGAAATTTAGATAAGAAAAAATAAGCAATCCTTGAAACAGCAGAAAGAAGTTTCGCCTCATCTTTTCCTGATATGGGACATTGAAAGAAGGAAGATAGCTGGGCCAGGAGCCAGCAAAGCCCACAGGGCCTCGACACATCCTCTTTGCTATAAACAGGGAATTAATTTGTTCTTAGATTGTTTTTCTTACAAGACTCTCCAGTGCACAGCTTCCACATGTTCTACCAAATTCTATCTTTCTTGTCATACCTCATGAGAGCTTTCTCTTGGTGCAACCAGCATGGCTGTGTGGAAACAGAATACATTCAACTCTGAGATAGGAGTTTATGTCTTACAGGGATATTTATATCCAGTACAGAACTAATTTCAGGAAAAAACTAATTTTGTAATTGTGAATTATATCCTTTTCCCTATTGTGGTTAGTTCCTTGGAGTATCTTTTACATAAATGAACAGGAAAAATTAAAAGAGGAAAAATGTTTTCTTTATTTGCTTGCAAAACTCTAGGAAAAGCATTAGGCTAAAGTTTTAAATCACAACCATCTCCTAAATCAGATGTGTAGCAAGGGTGATAATGAGTGTAAACATGCTGAATAATAAAATGTAATTTGGGTTCTGAGTTCTAGGGCTCTAATCCAAAGCTTGCTGATGTCTGTGGAAAGGCTTCCATTGATTTGAATTAGGCCTTGGCTTTTGTCCTGAATGAACACAATGCCAGTGGAGCTATTCATGAAAGACATGTTTGGAAATAAATCACAGGAATTTTCTGTGTCAGAACCCAATTCACTTGCTAATTATGGCTGTCATGTTTTACAATGCTAATTGTGTCGATACTTTGTCATAGTCCCTCACATGAACTAACCAAATTCCGTCTTAAAAAAATAATTTGCTACTGCTGCTGTAATTGGAAGGTTGTTTCTGGATCATTACTCTGATGTTTGAAACCTTCTTTAACTTCTAGACTAAACCTTTTTATGCCAGCTGTTTCCACTTGTTTTATGCCAACATAGCCTTCAAGATTTACTCCATACAGTGTGATTTGTCCTTTCTCTGAACAGTTCTGGTAAATTACTGATGAATATCCCATCTCCTCCCAGGTTGTGCTTTGTTTTGCTAAATAAGTCAAGCATTTTCATTTCTTATTTAGTTAATTGTTAATTCATAGAATTATGGAATGATTAAAGATGGAAAAGACCTTTAAGATCATTGAATTCAACCATTAATGCAGCATGGCTGTGTTGACCACTAATCCATGTCCCCCTGTGCCACATCCACCTGCCTTTTGAGCACTTCCAGGGATGGTGATTCCACCAATTCCCTGGGCAACCTGTTCCAGTGCTTGACAACCATTTCAGTGAAGAAATTGGTCCTAATGTCCGGCCTAACCCTCCCCTGGCTCAGCTTGAGGCCATGTCCTCTTGTCCTGTTGCTTATTCCCTGGGAGCAGAGCCTGACCCCCACCTGGCTGCCCCCTCCTGTCAGGGAGCTGTGCAGAGCCAGAAGGTTCCCCCTGAGCCTCCTTTTCTCCAGGCTGAACCCGACCAGCTCCTTCAGCTGCTTCTCATCAGACTTGAGCTTGAGCCCCTTCCCCAGCTCTGATTCCTTTCTCTGGACACACTCCAGCACCTCCCTGTAACCTTTATCTGCATCTATTCCCATTAATCTGCTTTGGATACAGGCAACAAACCCTGCATTTTTAATAATGTTCAATAGTGCTCCATATAATGCTGTTAATACTCTCCTTGCTTTACTGGAAATACTTTTCTGAATATATCCAGCATCTTGTTTACCTCCCTAGGTCTGCATTTCACTGATCACAGGGTCTTGGTCCCAGGTGAGCTCCCATTTAGTGCTAGAAATAGTTTTTAGTCCAGGAGGGCATAGGTTTGCCCTTGTCCTCAGAGGCTTTTAGCTGCTGTCTGTCTCTCCAGCACTCATTTCTTCCTTGCATGGTGCTCTGTTTGTCCTCAGCACTGGCTGTCCTAAATGATAACCATCAAGCTGGAGTAATCAGCAACTTTAATTAGTATGGTCCTACTTTGTGCTAATTTCGTTAATCTAGAAAACAAACAAAAAAAGAACTTTGGAAACTGCTAGAGGCACTGAGTGATGGGAGCTGACAGAAGGTGACAGGAAAGAACTGGGGAAAGGTGCCCAGTGTTGGGCAAAGGAATAATGAGATGAAGAGGGCACGGGGCCCATGAGGGAGAAGTGACAACTTGGTGAAATGAAGGCTGCTCACATTTTCCAGAGCATTAATTGGGCCTCATTGACACATACTTGGGATGGATGAAGACACTCGAAAATCCCAGAAATAAATGCATAACTCATGACTTTCTACATTTTGACTTTTTAAGAATAGCAACACTGCTGCTTAACTTTGGATGTTTTCTCTTTTTTTCCACAAGTTTTCAAAGTGCTCCGAAAGTCCAAAGACTTCCCTTTCTAAAAGCATTTTAAAAGTACCGAATCCTAAAAGCACTTTAAAAGTCCCGAACTGAGAGGATTATGAGTCTTGAATAATTTATCTACAAAACTTGAAAGGGAAAGAATTTGCTTAGGTCTTTAAAATGTATATGATAAATTTTCTTATAGATTGGAATGACTCTGAAAGACTTTTATCCAGATAAGTGCATTCAGCAGATATTAGAAGTCACAGGCAATAGCAATTAAGGCATAAGGCGTTTCCTGGGAATTAATATCAAGCTGAGAGGAGTGGGGATGGCTCAAGATGCAGCTGAGGGCCATTAACTTCACTTGATGATTAATGACCTCTGCTGAGGTCATTATTATTATCAGCTGAAAACGTAGAAAAATCCAGTTGTATGAATCTTTTTAATGGGAGTTGCAGTTTTAGTGCAGTGGAAGTGTCCCCACTGTGGATAGACTGCCCTGTATTAATATCAAATAGAGGGCTTGATTTCCCTCCTCCCCATGACATTTTCAGGAGCGTTAATCAAGACTGGATCTCTAAAGCTGTGCCAGTATCAAATTGAAAAGCAAGCAGAATAAAGTCCATAGTGCTTTAAAGTTCTCTCAGTGGGGCAATGGCTTCCAGGACTTAATCAGCTTTTTTTAGACTTCTCCATCTCTCCCTTTCAGTGAGTCTCAGTGTAGTCCAGGAATGTGCCCAGCACGTTGCTTGTGCTCACAGTTCTTGGACCCATGTTTGAAATTATGTCCTCCCTAATTTTGTGTTACATCCCTCACCAAGATCTGGGCTCTGGGTTGTGTTACAGAGAGGGCAACGACACAGCCCTGACTGCTGCATCCAGACAGGGAGCATCTCTTTATTAATAAATAGTCAGTTGAAATAGATACTTCCCAGTGTCCAGATAAGGCCATGTGTGATTCCTTCCACACTTGATGAAAGTTCTTTTTTATATGATGAATTATTTCATTGCTGACTCTTAGAGAAATTGAGAGCCACTACTGGGAAATGTTCACCTTGCTGCTAACTTTTACCTTATGAGACTTCTGTTATAATACCTTGATCGTCTTTTATACATATATATATATATATATGTATATATAAATACCTTGATATCTCTCACAGAAATACAGAATAGTTTGGGTTGAAGACCTTTAGGATTAACTGTTAACCCAGCACTGCCAGGTCTCCCACTACTACATATTTGTATTAGTATATATGTACTGAAGAGGTCTGAAACAGGTGATAAAGATAACATGAAGACCTAAGTTTTAATTAGTCACTTTATTTTTTATTTGGACTATGTTTCTGAATGCTGTATGAGTCCTACTTTGCACAGACACTGGGTCCCTGTCCCTTTCTCTCCCTTCCCCCAACCCTTTTTCTTGGTCATTGTGAAGGTTCTAGCATCAAAATTCCAGTCAGGACTGAGATGAGTACTGGTTTTGGTTGACCTTTATACAAATGCCACTGGATATAGGCTTCTGCTCAGGAAAATGGAATTTTCAAAAATATAACCAAAGCAGATGAAAAGTGTAACTGAGGTGTGAAATGTTAACAATTTGGACATTGGGTGGTAAGACTGGACCTGCTTGTACAAACCTATGCACTTCACGCTATTTTGGGGATTGCTGCATGCCTTTAGTCACCCTCTGCCAAACCACAGAGCCCTTGCCTGTCTTTTTTCTTTCTTTTTCTTTTTTCATTCCTCCAAAGCATCTCCTGCGGTGAGAGGAAGAGGTGAGTGAGGTCAGGCAGAATGAAATGAAAATCATGAAAGCTTAATAGACCATAGGGAGGTTCCTTTGAACGGATGCCAGCGATAGAATATCAGTTATGGGGAGGAAGACCACAGAGTTGGCAGTGAATGAAAGATTGAGCACATGCGCCGTGGTGTGTCACAGCCCTGGTCGTGGAACTGGCCTATTTCCCTATTAACTCCTTAACAAATGTCTCTGGTGCTGTTAGTGCTCCCTGAGGCAGCTGCACTGAGCATCAGGATGCATTTTTCTGAGAAATTCTGAATCCTTTGCTTTGCTTGTAAGCTCAAAAGATGAGAACTGAAGTATTGATGAGATTACATAAACTGCATTTTCTTTCTTATCTTCTGTAGTCTCTACCAGTTATCTACTCTAAGGGAAAAGAAATTGTTTTCCTGGATGTGAAGAAAAGTCATATTTTAAAACATATAAAAATGTGAGGACTTGCAAAGATAGTAAAGGAAACAAAATCTTGGAATGGTTTGAATTGGAAAGAACCTAAAGATCATCTCATTCCAATTCTCCTCCATGGGTAGGGACACCTTCCACTAGACTGGGTGGCTCAAAGCCTCATCCAGCCTGGCCTTGAATATTTCCAGAGATGGGGCATCCACATCAGGTTATTGCCATTAAACATTAGGTTATTGTAATTATACAAGCCCCTGCCACAACAGCCCTCAGTGTATATGAAATGATGTGGCAAATCATCTCACTGGTGTTCTTTTCAGAATAAAGCACTCCTAAAAGCAGGGGCTTTGGTCTGGCCAATTCTCCATCTTATAAAACTTCAAGTCTTGATTGCAGTAGTTAAAATGCTCAGATTTGATGTATGACTCACTGGATGGCAATGAGTGAAATCTGAGTAAACACTAAAGCTGGACTAAGTGATAACTGCCCTCTTTCAGCCTCAGCATTTTATGGATCTATGTTTGTGTGAATGAAAAGTCTTGTGCAAGTATCAGAATTGATTTAAGGACTTTGGGTTTATTTGATGGTGTGGAACTAGTCCTCAGTGTGCTCTGCAAGCACCGAGCTTGCAGAGAAATCACAAGATCTGAGCCTCCAAGGCTGCCAGGGTTGAATTTCTGTTCATCTCCAGGTCCATGGATGTGTTAAACTTCCACAGGAAAATATCCCTGGTTTTGTCATGAGCTTTTGAGCGTTTTTCTACAGCTAAACATTTTGAAGCCTGAAGGTTGTCTTTGGGACAGATTACTGTTTTCAGTTACCCAGTGTGTATCCTCTAAGTATTCAAATGACAAAACATCCAGAAAAACATACAATGCAATACAAAAAGACCCTGCAGTGCTGTTGTGGATGTAACCCTCAGTTCCAGCCTTTGTCTGCTGACTCCATTGTAATTCAGCACAATGGCTGCTTGTGTGCAGACGAGCCCACAGTTGTCTGGTGTTTTCAGTCATGCACCCTTTCAGCTTCATTTTATGTGTCACTGTCATAGGTTTGCCCAACTCTTATGAGAAGTTCAATAGCTCCTGGGTTCTCAGTTTGAAGAATTCTTCCCCTAAACCTTTTGCAGAGTTTAATGCTACCAGAGCACAGCTTTCCTTAATTTCTTTTCACAGAGCCTTTATTTGTCTATGGACACCTGTCCCCAAAGGCCACAGGTTGAAACCTCCTGGTTAAACAGTTGACAAGTTTCAGATTGTTCTTTGACACAGACTGATGTGACAGAGCACAAAGTTAATCTTCAGCATTATTTCTTTTTCTTTTGCAGGAGAAATTTGAAGGTTTGTTCCGTGCCTATGATGACTGCGTGACATTCCAGCTGTTCAAAAGCTTCAGGCGTGTGCGGATAAATTTTAGCAGTCCCAAATCAGCTGCTCGTGCTAGAATAGAGCTGCATGAAACACAGTTCAGAGGGAAGAAGTTAAAGTTATATTTTGCACAGGTAATGAAATCTGGAATCTACTTCTGTGTTAGTTCATAGCTTTTATAGAAATATTGTGTGGTAACACTGAATAAAAGTAATAAAGGTTTCTCCCATGCCCAATCTCTCTGATAAAAGATTACTTAAACCTCCTTGTGTTGACTGAACTCTTCCTGCCCTGAGGGTCTGCAGTAAATTTAAAGGACCACTTAGGACTAAAGTTGCTCATTCAACATACAGAATTACATATCTTAGAGGTGATCTACAACAGTGGGTGTTGTCTGTGGGTAACTCTATTAACTAACCATAAGAAAGTGCTAATGTAAAGAATCCAACTGAATAGAAAATGTGGGGCTGGATTACTTATTTGGCTGCAACCCTGAGCCACAGTCAGGCTTCCTCTTGCCTTTTTGGCTTTTCCTTACTGAATACATGAATTACGAATACCGAGTTCTCTAAAACAAATTTATTGAGTCCAAGGAGGAAGGAAGGGGAAGAACAACACTCCCAGCCTGGGGCTGTAGGTGATTATATCCATCTGTTGGAATTGTCAGGTGGGGGTTCAGTTGTTGGCCAAGGGAGAGAGAATGCAGATCTCCCACAGCCTGGGCCCCAGCCAGGACATAGAAAGTTGAGGGAGGTTCAGAACCCAACCATCACCTCTACTGAATGCATTTTAATAAGTTGATGTGGTCACTGTGGCATGTGAGATATCCACTGGTGTTTATGAACAGTGTAGGTGTGCTTTGAGCTGCCACATTGGCCCTTCAGAGGTCTGAGGGTAAGGGCTGGCTCACTTGAAGGTATCAAGCAAACCCAAGAGGCTGTTCAGTTATGAACCTCTTCATCCTTGTCGTGGCTGGGGCTGGGTGATATTGTGCTGCAACCTTCCTGAAGTGTCTGCATCGGTGGCAAAGAGTAGGGAAGGGTCTTTGCATGGGTCTTCAGAGATGTTTATTCCAGCTGCCCACCTGGATTGTCCCAGGGCAAAGACAAGACTCATGAGAAGGGTTCAGGATTAAGTATGGGATTATAGGGGGAGAGAGAACATCTGGGGCCAACCACCCAGGGGCATGGTACAGAGGTGGGGTCTGGGTATGGGAGCCAGTGGGGGACAGGTGGGGGTGGCTGAGGGACAAGGAGCAGTGGGTGAGTAGGGAAGCATAACTGGGGTATATTAGCATAATAGAACAGGGGATCCTGTAGGAGAAGCCTCTTGTGTAACTCAGGGAATGCTCTCTCAGGGTCCCCTCTTCCCAGGGGGGACCCCACAATCCTGGTCAGAATAGGAGCTGTTTTGAGCATAGGCAGGGGCAGAACCACAGGAGGATGGGAAACTACAGCTGTGAAAACAACAATATGCTTAACAAGTTAGATGAGCTCAGAAGATCTTTCAGTTGGATTTAGGTCTTGGGAATCTGTCTCAATCCCATTTTCTATGCCTTAATCTCCTAAATCTGACTCTGATTTTTTTTTCTGAAAGGTTTCAAAACCTGCAGTTAAGCAGATCTGAGAATTGTTTCATTCTAATTGCACAATCAAGAGGCTAATTGAAACTTGGGAGAACAAGAAAAAGAAAAATGTGCACAATAGTGATTAGTCTCCCTATCTAAGATGATTTCCTGCAGAACCATTCTGGTACCTGCACTAGGCTCTCCATACACACAGGCTTTAGAAGAGTTTATTAGTCATGCTCAGGGAATGCAGATGCGGAAGCAGCAGTGTCTGGAGCAGTGTCTGGCCTCAGCCAGACTGGATGACCACTTCCAGACCCAGAAGTTCTGGGGAACATGGATTTGAGAGATCCAGACTGGCTCTTTGTAAACCCCGTTCTGGTACAGGAGGGTACCATCCCAACACCTTGCCATGTTTGCTGTCATGGAAATAGGGTTTATTGCTTCTGTGCTCGAGCTGTAACCTTGCTCATATGGTTGCAGTACAATTCATGAATGTCAAGGCTTCTTTAACATACTAGAAAAGAGCAGGAATTAAAGTAGATAATTTAAGATGGAAATAAAATAAGGACACTCAGTTGCAAATGACTTAGGAACATCATAGATTCCCTTTTCACTTCATCTAAAGAAATAAATCTTTAGAAATGTTTCTGAAGTTACTTATAAGGCCTTGGTGCAGGAGTTACTTGTGTAATGTCACTTTTTATTTAGGCATTTAGACCAGATCACAACAGTACCTTTACAGCCTCAAAAATCTCTGAACTAGCAGCTTTGGCTACCAAAGCTTTGTATTTCTCCTCAGAGAATATACATAAAAGGCACAGACATTGTGGCTTTGCTGATGTAACAGCCCCACACTGTGCATTTACTGCAGAGGCACCATCTGTAAGGTTGAGATGAAATTTGTCTCCAGGCCTTCTCTGCTGTGACTGACGCTGAAACCCTGCCTGGGTGGCATTTGGGATGAGAAGGGTATGATTTGAGCAGTCATTCCATTTAGCTATCCTATGTGGATGAGAAGCTG
Source organism: Vireo altiloquus (assembly GCA_013396875.1). Taxonomy (NCBI): domain Eukaryota; kingdom Metazoa; phylum Chordata; class Aves; order Passeriformes; family Vireonidae; genus Vireo; species Vireo altiloquus. The sequence goes on from VZRF01003101.1 coordinate 182,472, forward strand.
GACATGAGCTGGTAACATGCACTGGCACCCCAAATATCCTGGGCTGCCTCACCCACAGCATGACCAGCGGGTCAAGGGAGATGACTCTGATCCCATGAGATCCCACCTGGGGTCCTGTGTCCAGCCCTGGGGTCCTCAACACAGACAAGGCATGGACCTGTGGGAGTGAGGCCAGAGGAAGCCACAAAGATGCTCAGAGGGCTCGAGGCCCTCTGCTCTGGAGACAGGCTGAGAACTGGGGGTGTTCAGTCTGGAGAAAAGAAGGCTCCAGGGAAACCTCACTGTGGCTTTTCAGTATTTAAAGGGGGTTTACAAGAAAGATGGGAATGGACCTTTCAGCAGGCCTTGTTGCGATAGGGCACGGGGCAAATAGCTTTAAACTAAAAGAAGGTTGTTTTAGACTGGATATAAGGAACAAATTTTTTACAGTAGAAGTGGTGAAACACTGGCACAGGTTGCACAGAGAAATTGTGGTTGTCCCATCCCTGGAAATTTTTAAGGCCAAGCTGGATGTGGCTCTGAGCATGGCAGGAAGGTTGGAGGAGATGACCTTTAAAGGTCCCTTCCAATCCAAGCCATTCTATGATTCTGTCCTGTCCTAACAGTGTCTTTGTTATGCTTTAAAGATTCAGACCTCTGAGACAGATGGAGACAAGCTTCATTTGGCACCACCACAGCCTGCAAAACAGTTTCTCATCTCGCCTCCAGCCTCCCCACCTGTAGGGTGGCAACCAATAGATGATGCAACACCTGTCATCAACTACGACCTCCTTTATGCAGTTTCTAAGCTTGGACCAGGTAAGCTTGTGGTCCTTGGGTGAAAATGTGTCAGGAAAAGCAGAAGAGAAGTATCAGCCTAGATAATAACTGTAGAGGGAGTTGGCACAGAGCTGGAAGTTGCATTCAAACTTGGGATTTGAGTTGCTGAATGTCACCTGGTTCTTTCCTTCAGAATGAGTTTTGCCATCTGTGGGCACAGAATTGTATGTTATCTGCAGCTTGTGAGAGCTGATCAAAGCTTTGCTTACACCATTTATTGTGCTGGATTTTGTGCCTAGATGAGACAGCTGATGGTTTAGGTGGGGACTGGACGAATGTTTGACTATGGATGTGAGAAGTTTTTGCTGTACATGACATCTGCTTGGTACTGCATTCCAAGGTGCAGATTTTTCACAGGCAGCTCTGCTGGAGTGGAGAATCTTGGACATTGTTTGTTGAGAGAGAACTACTGTTCCCTAGTCCCAGTGGGTTTGCTCTGTTAGGAATGCTCATTTCCTGCTGAAAACTACACAGGAAGAATAGGATAAGTTTTAGCCTCCATTAGCACAAGATAAATGTCAATGGATAATGCATCCAGGCTTTCTTCTGTCTTCCCATCTTCGGCTAATGCCAGGAATTGAAGCTAGCTAAGATTTTCAAGCAATGCTTTCCCTTGGAAAATGCTCATCTAATAAAACCAAAACTTTGCATAGGAGAGGGTTACTTTTGATTTAATTAAGTCATCTTTACAAATAGTTTTCTTTCAAAGCTGTTAAAGCATCCTGTTTTAGAACTTTCAAAATGAGAAAGGTTCCAGTTTCAGGTCTAAGCAGTATCATTTACAAATTAATCTAATTTACATTCATAAGCCACAGGAAAAAATAGCCTATTAAATTATCTTCACACCGAAATAAAACATTTCAGATCCAATCTAATAACAATTGTGGGGGTGAGCTCATGAAAATTTTGGCAGTTTATTTTTGAAATACCTGTGGGATGAGAGAATTGTTTTCTCCCCAGCTGTACTGGGGATGTTGCTTGCTCCCTCTGGGAGCATCTTCCAATTGCAGACATCTTATCATTGGGACTTTTGTGCAACTGCACCGAACTAACTCACAGCTGAATTTTGTGGGGTGCAGGAAGAAGTTTCATGATTCACAAGGTTTGCAGGATTATTTCCTTTTTCACATGGGATCTCTCACAAGGGAAAATATGTATCAGGAGATTCCTATGGTTTATTCCCCTTCAGCAGTAAAGCCCATAGAAAAAGGCAGTCAGGTGTAAGACTTCATACTATATTGCATATTATTATTTCCAGGAGTGGTAGTTTGCCTCTAAACTGCTGAATAAAAGAAAAACAAAAACCTCCTTTTTTTTCTCCCCTTTGATGCAGCAGTGTTATAAATGGAAACATGTAAACGAATTCCTGAGCTAGCTGGGTAATAAATCAATTCCTGCTCTGGAGCAGTGGAATGTGAAATATCACTCATTGTCCCACACTCTGGGACAGCTTTGCGTGAAGGTCAAATTCACCCAGATTTAAGGAGCCTGCAGGGAGCAATATGAAAAGCCATTGTGTGCTCTCTTCTTTCTATTTTTAGCACTTGTTAGAGGGATCAATTTTAGTTAACTGCAGTGGCGGGTTTAAAATAGTGTTGCTGTTCTCAGTTGTGCATTTACTATGTTTAGAATTTCATTGAAAAACAAATCCCACTAACACTCATTTCTCAGTATTGCAGCAGTAAAACATTGCTGGACATCAAATAGCATTAGTAGCCTCAGAGAAGTGAGATTTTTTTTTTCAAAAACATAATATAAAAATGTAACTATGGCTTATCAGCTGTTGAAAAATACTCACTTGGCACAGTTGTTTACAGTGCTGTTGTTAGACTGACTGACTTCCATGTCTTTAACTTGTGAGGAATCTTTGTTGTATTGAGTGCAGTAATTCGGTAAAATAAACATCTGAGGACTAGGAAAACTCATTAAAGCTTCTAAATAGTGAACAGTGTCTTGTATGCCCTCAGCATAAGATGACTTTTACTGTCCTACTTCACTGGGAATGCAAGATGCACCACTTGGACACAGACCCATGCTCCTTTCCCATTCCCTGAATCCAGGTAATCTCCTGGCACAGTATGGTGCCATAATCATCATAGCCACAAAATTAGAGACCAAAACTGTCCCTGAGGTCAAAGCATTGGGAGATTTTCTCCAGAGTATACAGAATATGCTGGAAGTGAGTTAAAGATTTGCTGTGTGCCATCAGTTTTGGGACAGGCGTTCTTGCTGCAGCAATGACAGGCTGGCATTTTGGAGATATAACGGAACAGGTTTCTTTGTTTGAAAGGAAGCTAGTTTTTGGTCCCTTCACATGAAATTGAGATCAGTGAGGGTGCACTTACTCCTTAGGGAAGATCTTGGCATATTTAATTAAGTTCCTGGATGATTGATGTATATTCTCACTTTCTGCAGATGCAGAAATTAGGCTTTAAATGAGGCATGAAGAGAGTGGTGTAGATCAGTCAGAGCCAGGAACCGTGTCTGCCTGGTGCTGACCACCAGCTTACAATCTTTTTAAAATACTGCAAATAAAGGAGTGTAATTGTTAATCAGTTTGATGGAAAACGCTTCCACTGTCAAGAGAACTTCCAGTAGTTTGAAATGCTGATGAAGTAGTGAAGACATCAGGGCCAAGACTAGAGAACAGCTTGGTAGGTTGCAAGCATTCCTGTAGGAAAAAGTCAGATCCAAGTAAGGCCAGGTGAGGATACAACCTGGACCTGACAGGCAAACAACCAAACAACTGCCCCATCTTGCAAATGTATTTTGTATGAGAAGGTAGAGGGAGTCTCCAGGTCTAGGCTGTATCTACAGAAGAGCTGCTCCTCTCAAAGGAAAGGCAGCTGTTTGCCATTTATTAGTGCAGTGATTTACAAACCATCCTCTTGGCCCTAGAACATGCCCTTTCTTTTCTGGAAAGCAGTCCTCTCCTTATCCACTCCCTAGCCTGCCCATACATGCCCTTCTTCCCCCACTGCCTCTTTCTTCACAGCAGACTGCCCTGTACCCCCTCATTTCTAACTCTTCACTCCAGAATGCTTTTTCCCCAAGATCCCAGGTGCCACCCTGGCTTCCCCTTGCCAGTCTCGACCCCTGCTGCCCGCACTGTGGTTGCCCAGAGAAATTGCTTTTCTCCCATGGGTTTGATTCACGGATCACAGCTGCACTGATGGGATCTGTACACCCAGGGTGCTGAGCACTTTATTTGCTCCATGCATTCTCTGGTGCAGTTTTGCACTCTGTCAGTGGCCTCTTGCCTCCCCAGCTTCAGGCACTGTTAGAAAAGCAATGCAGGGCACCATGTCCAGTAGCCCTTGCAGACAAGTCTACACCAGTCTCTGTGTTACACAGTCCCTTATCAGCATTCCAGCAGGCTTTGGACCTCAGGCTACTCTCCAGGTCTTGTACAATACATTTTTCACATTATGAAAGCACCATTGTGAAGTGTCACACATGGTGGTTCTTGAGGCCACAGTGGTGGCTCTTGGGACACAGAGGAGACGTGGCAGCTGTCTGTGCCACTTGGCTTTGGGTCTCGGTTTTCATTTTTGTTTCTGAGCAATTCAAAAGTAGCTGTTCCTGCCATGCTCTAGCTGCGCTTTTTGAGGAGGATGCACAGCACCTGCCCCTGCTCTGCCCTGGGTTTGGCTCACCCTTCCCTAGGGAGAGGGAGAACAGGTGAGAGCAGGACCCTGCCCAGGGAATGCTGTACACAGGGATTTCAAACCATCTCACAAGGCAGATTTTCTATGCCCATGTGTTTTCAAACTCTTGTGTTTGTCATCACTAATTCAAAGAAAATCCTAAATACTTCATATGACTCCCAGGGAGTATTAAAAGGGGATGGAGGAGCAAATAAATGGTGATAAAACTTTTCATCTCTGTCCTTCCTCTCCCTGTTGTTCCGTAGCTTCTTTTTCCCTTCCCTCCTTTTACCAGGGGCAGGGTACAGGAGAGCTGCTAGGTGGAGAAAATTTTCCCTCTGGTTGGGAGAGGAGGATGCCCTCCCTGCTCCTGCAACATCAGTAATGGGATTCCAGGGAGCAGCTCCTCCACTTTTCTATGGCAGATCCATGCTGTAGAGGTGTTTTATGGAGGTATTTGGTGGGATGGGCTGTAGCTCTTCTGTCACAAACACGCACCCATACAAAGGACCTCCTGTTACTGGCACCTCGTTATTTGTAAAGAACTTGGATGAAGGGACTGTAAGTGGAAGGTATTTTTATGATGCTAATGCCACATTTACATGGAGTGGGCAGCTCTGAACTCATTAACCTTTGCTCATGAGTCTGAATTAGGGATGAGTTAGCTACACGTTATCATTAGCATTTGTTCATTATTCTTCATGTATATGAACATGGTCTTTGCTGGACAAAAGGACCCTGTTAGACAGGAGCTGCACATCAATGAAAGGTCACAGTACTGGCTCACAAAGGGATAGAAAATCCTATACCATTATTTTTAATTCTGAAATATCATAAGTTGCTTCTATGGTCATCTTTCTTGCGTCACCCAAGGCTGTGGAATTACTCCTGGCTCATGTGGTCACAAAAGGTTGGGCCCAGTGACATAAAAGCAGCTGTGCTCATTGTTAAGTGGGGAAACTTCAAATTCTTATTGTTTTTCTTCAGCTAAGCAAATGGATAGACAGGAACATCACTGCTGTTTTCAGGGGTTTATCAGAAAGTTTTTCAGACAAATCTGTGTAGTGGAGGTGCCACGGCTGAATTATTCCTTTAAGGCAGAGGTTATGTTTTAGTATACCGGATAAATTTTGTGATATTTTTCTGAGTTAATGTATGTGAGTTGCCACTGTTAGCTTATGTGAGGGTTTAAACTTTTTATTAAAGGATAGAGATAGGCTGGAGGAGAAGGACCCCTCTCCCCAAGAATCCTTTGGCTTAGCTAGCCTGTAAGAATTCTCCCGGCAAGCAGAAGCAGAAGCATGGATCAGTGCAAGGCCTGAGAACCCAAATGAGGCCATGTCAGAGACAGCTGAATGAGGTCACTGGACAAACGCTTGGGTGGTTTTAGTTACAGAAATTGGTGAGTCTTACCTATGTTAACTTGCTGCTCACAGCTTGGGACAAACTAGGTCTTTTAGTAGTACCATAATTCCACTGACTCAACCCTTCCAGCAGCTGAACTGCAGACTTAGTTTTTTGGTTTTTTGGTTTGTTTTTTTTTTTTTTTTTTTTGCTGGGGGGGGTGTTTAAGAGAAAAGAAAAAAAAAAACATAGAAAAAAGGCAGAAGGGAAGGGCTAATCTGGTTGTATCTATTGGATTTCCATTTTGTGCTTATCACCTTAGTGTTTTTCCGTAAATAGTGATTCCATTTGGAACAAGATACAGTGGTACTAAAGTCCCAGAGTTACTGTTGCCTTGTTCCTAACTCAGCAGTGAAAAAGTTTTGTGGCATTTGAGCCACAGTTTTGCAGGCATGAATAATCCTGAGTACAGAACAGAGTCTGCAACTCATTTACGCTCAGAAATAACTGTATGCCTTAAGAACCTAATTTATGAGTGCATCGCATTTTGGTTTGCAAAGTGACATTAATTGCTGCTGCAGTTACTTGTGCCAGAGGCATCTGAATATTTTTCCTTGCGTCTGTACTTATTTCCACTGTTCTTTTTCAGCGGAAAGAGTCCTTCTGGGAGGGATTTGAGCAGTAAAAGAATGTGGCATTTGAACTGGGATTATTACCTTTTAAGAGGGCAGTGAATCTGATTTCCTCAGCAGTGCTGGTGTGGGAGGACAGGCGGGCGCTGCGTGTGCGTGGCACTGTGGAGCTGCCTGTGGTGACAGTGACCAATGCAGCCCTCGGCGCTGCCTGGCGGCATTGACGTCAGCCCAGAGCTGAAGAATTAGCTGAGGCCCGCAGGGAAAATGGGCAAAGAAAAACCATATAATTCCTCAATGCAGCACAACCAAGCTATTTCTCTTTCTATATTTTAGCCTATCAGCAAGACCTGTAATGCTTTGCCCGATTTGGATTCAGAGGAAAGGTTGCCAAAAATAGAGCAGTTAAATGTCAACATTAATGGTATCACAGCAGTAAAATATTTCTCTCAGCAAGATGCCTGGCTTATAGCTATTATTCACTAGTTGCCTCCTTGTTTTTAGGCAAAAATACAGTGTGTCCTCTAGTCTCATGCCACCCAGGCTTATTTGGACCAGGAATTTGTCAGCACAAATAGCATGTGAGCACAGTCCCAGAGCTGCGTGTGCTAATGCAGGGCCAAACCTGCAAGCCCTTCCTCACATGAATTACTCTGCCACAAAGTGGCTAACAAATAGAACTCCAAATTAGTCCCACAAGCAAGCCACAAGTGCTTTGAGATGGGGACTGCCATTTGCTTCCATGGTACAACACCTGGCACTGCTGGGTTCTGCCAGTGGTGCAGCATTTAGGAGCCATTGCACAACAAACAGAGGCCAGCTGGGTTGGCTGAGGCCTCACCTTCCTCATCTCAGAAGATGTTGCAGGCAATGTTTTTTCTTAAAAGTCTTAAATTAATTCCTTACAATTTAATAACCAATGCCTGCTTGTATCCCATGTACAATCCAGAGTACATGTAGTGCCAAAAGGCTCAATCCAAGACTGAAAGTCCTATGTCTGATCCTTTGTTTGCTTGTGGACTTCTGCAGGTAACCAGCCAAACCTGTATGGGCCATTCATTCACTTCAGAGCTAAACTTGATGCTCATTGTGGGTCCCTTCCAACTCAGAATATATCCTGTGAAAAAGAAAAAAAAGAAGAAAGCCATGTTTATCTTCCTCAGAGGAGTACTGTGTTGAGACTTAAATATAAGGAATGTAGATAGTTAGAAAATATGATGTATTTAGGCGTTCAGCCTGCTTTAGTGAGCATTTATAGACTGCTCTGTAATCTCATCTGCAGAGACAAAATTTGTTGCAGTCCCAGCTAAAGAGCTTTGAAACTCAAAATCCATCTGGAGCAGAGATATGTGGGTTTTTTATTTCTGGAGAAATTAGATTAAGTGTTGAAATCTGTCTGAGGGCAACAAGTGGGCTTTAAATGGGACCGAAGGAAAGCCACAGCAAAAATAAAGAACAACACCAACCCAACAGGTGTGAAATGACTTCAGACCAAAAGGTTGGATAGGTTGGGTTCCAGTTTCTATTTTTAACCTTGAGCTTCTGTGCTCTTTCTCTTCTGCCTACTTTGTGGGTTTATTTCAGTGCTGTTAGCCACCCATATTGGTGCCAAACCCCATTATAGACACGAGGTTGTCTATATTTTATCATGCCTTACAGACCTGTGATCAAACTGCCTCCCGGGGCAGGATCCCCAGGATGTGTTGTGGCAGCAGATAGAGTCCAGCTGTGCTGATGCTTACCTGTATTTAGGAACAGCACACCCTCACCTCCCTATCCAGGTGTGGAGTATTCTGCAGTCCAGGAGAGCCATGGGCTCTGTTGCTACTTTGATTGCTATCTTTTGACGTGATTGCTTTTCTCTACTTCCAGGAGAGAAATACGAGCTGCACGCAGGAACAGAGTCCACTCCCAGTGTGGTAGTGCACGTCTGTGACAGCGACATGGAAGAAGATGAGGACCCAAAGAATTCTCCAAAGCCAAAAATCATTCAAACTCGACGCCCTGGTGTGCCGCCGCCTGTATCTAACTGAGCCTCTCCGGCAGAAGCAGCACTTCTCTCTCCTCCAGCACAGCTCTTGGTTTTTGTTTGCTTTGTTCTGTTGAAAGGCAGCCTTTGCCTTCTGAGCACCGGGACATTAAGGTCAATGAAACCCCTTCACAGTAATCAAGCCTCTGTAACAAAAGGGCTAGGAAAAAGATCTTTGTACCTGTAACCATATCACACACCAACTGATAGATCTAGCTGGAAAGGACAAAACAAGGCTGAGGAAACAAGGGAGGGTTTCAGTCTGAGGATCTTTCCACAGCTATAATTTGCATGCTGAAACACCACTACCAGAGAGATCGTTTGGGTGGGAATTAGGCCGGTATCAGGGCTTGATATTCAAACTCCCAGGATTGCTACTGCCCTTCATCAAGTAGCCTGCTCCTCTGCCCTCCTCACTTCCCAACAGACCTTCGTCTTTTCCCTTTTCCCTTTTTTTTAAGGGGGGTAGGTGTGTTGTTTTTACTCCACTAACGGCTTGGTGGCTTTTTCACCTCCCTGCAATTCTCTGTAAGGAATACTATCTTTGCAACATTTTTAGAAACGACAGGAAGCAACCCTCTTCCACCAGCAGCCGTAGGGAATGGTGGTCTGAAATGGTGACAGAGATGTGAGATGGAGCTCTCTGGGCTGAGGGGAGAGGCAGCAGCTGCTGGGGGGTCTGGTGTCTGTCAGTCCTTCTCTCTGAGGAGGAGGGAGCCACGATATCCGGGGTTGTCAGTTTATCTGCCATCAGGGGACAGTGCTTCCCTCTGGGTCTGAGGAAGAGGAGCTGACTGACTGCTCATGTAAGATGGAATTCCTTGCTCTCTCTGTCATAGCTGTTCGTTCTAGTAATGATACACGCTGAATGCTTTCCTAGTGGTGTGGTGAATAGCCCTGAAACAGTAATTACTTGCACATCTCTAATATCCCCACTTCCTGTGCTTCAAAGCCCTTTTTGAGCTGTCTGCAGTTTGGGTTGTGGAGGTGAGCAGAGGTTAGTTGAAATTATTTTGTTGGTTTTTTTTTTTTTTTTTTGAATCTTTTTTTAGGCCAAAGAAAACAGGACCATAATTACACACTTGAAATTAGACTGCATGCAACTGAATCCCCTTTTTCACCCTGTCCTGCATGTTTCTTTCACTTGGAATATATACTGGGTTACAAAACCTGTTCTGTGTTTGCATCATGGCTGACAGCAGACAGATCCTGGATTCCCTGTGTGGCAGACCTTCCATAATGATTTATTTTTTTAATGCGTACTTATCATTTTGAGAACATATTTTCTAGCCATTTGAGCTCAGATTTTGCATATATTTAAGCATGCGCTTAATTTATGCACATGAGTAGTTCCACTGAATTAATACTGCAGAAACCAAGCATATGTGTAAGGTATGGTGGGATTTTTAAGCTAATTAGCTGCAGCTGTACTCCCCAAAGTGACTATAAAATGGCACAGCGAGCTTTCACGGTTTAAAATCCTTTACAGCTTAAAATAAGTAAATACATCTTGGAAGCTTATTCTAGGATCTGAAAAGTCAGCTTAGGTTCTGTAATCAAGATTTTTGTCGTAAAACCTAATGATCTGGTTTCTGAGGGAGGGTTACATCACACCTTTAATTAGCAGCGAGGCTGCAAAGCTTCAGCAGAGTCAAGTCCCCCTTGCAGGGGTCTTGGCTGTGCAGCACTTCCAGGACAACAGGCATGTTGCTCTGTCAGTGGGGACAGGAGATGGCATTCCCAGCGTGCATGGTGGGGACATCTGGGAATGAGGACTTGTCATTCTTACATAGTTCATCCTCTTGACCACCGCAGCCCCCTGATATTCCTGATGAGCTGTCCTTCTTTATGCAGCACATTTCTATAATGTGATAATTGTTACTGCATTATGGACATCATTGTGTGCGTGTTACACTGATAGAATACTGCTCATTAAATCCAGCAGAGACTGAACAGAAAATGGGACTTTACTATCCTCATGATATCTGTGTAAAGTTTTCTTAAAGTAACTCGTTAGAGGTGTCACTTCAATTATTTTTTCAGTGATACATTTAAAATTGGTTCAAGGAAACAAATTGTCACTCAGTCACAGCCCTAGGAATGTATCATGTTGAAAACACCATCTTAGGCCACAAACAATATTGCTGGAGTAACACCACTGGCACTTTTGAGAACACACCCAGTGCTGATGTCTGTGGGGTTTAGCCCAGTTTAAACAGGGACAATAAGATTTAAACACATAAACAATCAGAGATAATCACCAATGGATTTTTTTACAGACAAGACTGTAGGAGGCCACATCTTTTGAATGCATCCATGTCCTCAAACTTCAGAGAGATGTGGTTCTGAACTAAGGACTTTGGCTTCAAATGTTATAAAACTATACTGCAAATTAAAGCACTGGGCCTTAAATGCTCTTTCCTCAAAGTGCATTTTGAAACAGATTTAAAATGAGGCCCTGTTCAGTGGCTGCTCTGTGCTTTGTAAAGCTGTGTGGTACTACCCAGGAGGCAGAAGGACATGGCTCATTGCTTGAAGCACAGAAATAGAAACAAAATTACAAACCTGAAAATTCAAAGCAGCCTCTATGCTCAAAGCTTATATATCACCTATATGTGATGAAATAATGGTCATCATAAAAAGTGTTTCAGGTATTATGGAATAATGTCCCTGTCATCAAAGTATCAGCATTTGGGACTCACGAGAGAAGCTGGTATTTTACTAAAGGCTGGTTCTCGCCTGACATGGAAAGAAGGCTTCTTTCAGAAAATTCTGACTATCTGGAAGGGGAATTGTCCTATTCAGTAAGTCACAGGCAGAGCCCCTACTCATTTGAGTGGGAATTTGCTTTTCTGTAGCTTCTCTGAGGTCAGTCGCTCTGGCTTGCACTTCTCACAGGCTATCAGTGGGTTCTCTCCTGCTGGAACTCTGGAAGAAGGAAGCCTCGTTGTTACTTTGTGGCTCCTGAGGCACAGTGGCACAGCCCACATAATTTTAATTTCCTCCCCAAAGCAGGAGCTGGCCCGAGCTGCTGGAGGTGATGCCCTGGGGCCTCTCTTGGGTGGACATGGCTCCTGCTGCTTCTTGGAAATTAAAAGAAGGAAATCAGGGGAGTACAGCTGCTGTTTCCCTTGCCTGATGCCTGCTTGTCCTTTCTGACCTCTTCAGATATGAAATTGACATTTTAATGACTTCCTCAGTACAGTTTAAAGCATGAAAACATTTCCAGTGCATGGAGAAAGGGTATTTTGGAATCTGCTCTTTTGGAACAAAACAAATTTCTGTGGCTTTGATTTTTGTAATTAAGACAAGGTAGTGCAAACTCCCTCCTTCCTAACATACACAGACACCCTCCAGTAAACTTTGTTTTCAGCCAAGAAAATATGGCAAGAGCATCCCTTCCTCAACCATAGCGAGACTACAGCCATAGTTACTGTAAAATGTTTTAGGTTATAAAAATTCCCCCCCTGCAAAAATTGTGTAGCATCAATTTGATCCTAAATTGGGTGAGAGGAGTGGGTTGGTTTTATTTTTGTGTTTTCCACCTGCCTCCCATTCAGCAACACTGAAAAAGCTTTCAGCAAAAATACAGATTGTTGTTTGTCCCAAGGAATGGACAGAACTGGCAGGATGCAATTCCAGTGGTTTGTCTGAGCACTGTCACAGATGCCATGAGCGTTTCCATTGTATTGTACATAACTTTTGAAATATTCTATTTAGTCATGTTTTATAGGAGTATTAAAAAGCTACTGGCTAATTAATCACTTTTACACTTGTATAATTCAGAGCTTAGTTTAAAATAATAAATATGGCAAACAGTATTCTTGTGTTCTGCTTGCATTGGCGTTTGGAAAAGCAACATTTAAAGAGTTAAACTATATCAATAAACTGAGTAGTGTGGTGTATACCCCTGGTAGAACTGAAAATGCTTAAATGTGTGACATAGGCCAAACTCTGCTTCAGTAGAAATTAGGGGGAAAGCAGCCTTCTTGTTGGCAGGATATGCCACGTTCCATTTTAAGCTGCTGCAGTTTCAGAGTCATGTGAACTTGGTCTGGTTTGCTGTGGATTTGGCTTGGTATACACAAAAAAAGCTGCAGTGCAGTCCCTGGTGAGCAAAAGCTCAGCACGTCCCAGACCCCTGGTGTGGTTCTCCCTGGGCTTTTATAATCATGGGTGATGCAGTGGCCATGAGTGCTTGGACAAGGAACATGGCATCCAGCTGCCAGCCAGGCTGGGAAAGGAGTTCTGTTAACATTCATTAGTACAAAAATTGAAACTCACTGTTGTATCTTGGTTTGTACTGGGTCTTGCAAAGGACTGGAAACTGGGAGAGGAGTTTGCTGGTAACTCTCTCATGAAATTCTGATACTGAATTGCTCAGATCTGGATTGGGAAAAAAATGATTTGTTTTTCTGTGTGCCTGGCATAAAAAACTCATTTCTCAAAGGATGATTGTTCATGATTCTGAAAATTAGATCCGCTTAAGTCTCATTGGAGATGTAAACTCTGAGCTGTTTAATTCCTTTGGAAAGGACAGGCCTTAACCTCTGTGTTTTAATTAGAAAAACTAGTAATAGTGAACTTCTTCTGGGGTTCTTTTCACCTCTTCTAGAGGTGAAATTCAGGAGGCCTAGTTTATTCTTCACTTGGAGCACCAAAAGAGCTTCCCCCACCACAGTGAGTTTCTTCATCCACCTGACTGAAATGCTGTGTTTGTGACATGCCAGCTGTGGCTCTTCCATTGTGCTTGGCACTGGACACAGCACTGGGAAATGAGCTTCAGGGCTTCAGCTGTGGATGGCAGAGAGCTGTGTGTCCCTGGATCAGACTGATCACAGTCACAACACTTTCAGATCCTCTAAAGAACCTTTACTGAATTTATTTTTGGTCCTTATTTAGTGGCAAACACTTCATCACTAAACTTTTGCTGTTTCAGGCTTTCTCTCACATGCCAGTGTGAATGTAAGACCTTTGCATTTCCTTGATTTCTTTTTGCCTAAGAAATCACATTTAGTTCTGGTTTATCAAAAAGCAAAACCAGGTATGGAATAAAGTCTCAGCTGTCATTTATACTCAGCATCATGCAATGCTCTTGAATAGCTAGTTATACTAGCAAAAAACCCAAACACTGCTTTTCCTGGTTTAACCCATCTTCTGGGGGAGTACAGCAGCTTTCAGTTTTCCAGGCTCCTCTTAAAAAAAGATGTTTTTCTAACAGTAGCTATGCTCTTTTTTTTTTTTTTGAATACATGTAGACTGCAGCATTCAGGGGTAAAATGACAAGGGAGGAAGTGCTGTAAAAGCTATTTCCCACAGGTCTATTTGAAGTGTGGAGTATTTTTGCTTTGACTTGGAGGGGAGGGAAGGCAGCACTGTTAGAGGCAGAACAGCAGCAGCACTCTGGATGGAAGGGCAGGATCCCTGAATGCCCCCATGGCAGAGATGCTCAGAAAACTTTAAAAACCAGCCTGAACTCTCTCTCCCCTTCTGTCAGTTCGTTCAGTCGCTACGCAGAGATTCTGGGGCTGCAGCAAGACTCATCTCAATACAGGATTGTGCCCTGGTGCAGCAGCTGCAAAGCCTAGATAGGGACATTTTTTTGGGAGATTCTTGCTGGAGTAAGGCTGGCAAAGCTGTGAAGTGTGAGCAGCCTTGAAGTTAATGAAAAATGAAGATATTCAGAACCTTAAAACAGACTTCAGGATTCAGATCCATGTACCCGAGAGCTGTATTAAGGGCCCATTTGAATCAGGGGCTTCCTCACTCGCAACACTAAGAGTATCCAGCAAGAAGGGTTAAACTTCTCTATTATTCTCACCAGAAAATCAGCCTTCTTTTTAAGAAATTATTGTAACTGATCATTTATCTAGTGCGAGAAAGTTGTGTCTACATTAGTGTCACACAGATGTGTTCTCTTCACTGTTGGGTTAATGGAGGTAAACGTTTTGAACCCATTTTAGAGCAGAGTTCTTGTACAGAAACTTTGGAAAGAAATGCCATCTGTAAGGACTGGTGGATCCTTAAGTGTCAGTTTGGCAAGTTGTCCTCCTGTGGGTAGCTGCAGAAATATTTTGTGTATGTTGTTGTAGATTTAAAAGCATTACTCATGGTTTCATTCAAGTGTCTGCATTTCTGACACGGATGTGACATATCTGTATATATTATAAATCAATACTATTTTTAACCACATATTTTGTACAAATATTCACATTAGCTCTGTACTTCAATGAAAATCTATTATGGTATTAAACATTTTGGTGGAATTAGCAAACTTCTTGTCCGTGCTTTGCTTTCATTGTATAACAGTGTTAAGCAGCTGAACCATTTCTGGCATCCGAGGCAAATACCATTTCCAGCTATTCATGTTGTTCCTTAAATCCACGTGCACCTGTACCCTCTAGTGACTGATCCCAGCCACTGCAGAGGCAGCTCCCAACACCTCCGGATCCGAGAGCCCAAAATCAAACCTGAACCAGCAGTAAATGTGAGCACAGTTTTTTCTACCTGATGTAGTAAAACATGAGTTTTACTCCCATGAGTAACAGCATGGGACAGCACATGGTTGTTGAGGGACACCCGACGAGAGATTTCAATACACACATATGCAGTTTTATCATAACTTTTTCCTTCTTCCCCTTTCTTCAAAGTTTCTGGTGGGGTTCATGGCCAGGAATCGGATGATGAAGTTTGTGGAACAGGTGAGGTCCAATTCAGTTTTCTGTGCAGAACAGCCACATCCCCACAGGTTCTGCTGAGCACAGCAGCAGTGTGATTCTCCAGGCTTGGATTAGCTCAGCCTCACAGTAACAGAACAGTAATGAAGGAGGGGAAAAAAGACATTAAGAAAACAAAATAACCTTGTCCCCTACTACAATCCCTAGAGCAGTGGGGAAGGGGAGAAAGCTATCACATATATGTATATATAAATATAAATATAAAAATAAATATTTATTTATTCACTAGATAGGCAGTGCATGTATTATATATATATTCACCATATAGGCAATAGTGTAAGCTATAAAGTCATTAATAAGCATCATGTTTGAGTCTATATCATTGGACTTGATGATTGTAAAGGTCTCTTCCAACCTTGACAATTCTGTGATTCTGTGTTCCCATGCACCAGTAAGAGGATAATGGTTTTGTACATGGCCATGAAGTGGAGTGGAGGTTTGTGTACATACACAGGACACGGACTTTGGACTCATACATAGCACAGATCCTCAGCTAGGAAAGGTGGGAAACCTAGCTTGGATTTTTGTCCAGTTCAGCAGTTTAGATTCTAGTGAGATGAGGAAGGATAAATTCATTTTTATTGCAGGGCGTAGCTGTGGGTCGGGACATTACAAGGTAGGGAAAAGCATCTGCCAGGAAGCAAATAGAAAATTTAGAGCCTCAGAACACAAGAGGAGAGAAAAGGCTAATAAAAAACAGTGGAATCAAAACTTTTTTTTTTTTTTTTTTTTTTTTTTTTTTTTTTTTTAACTGAAGAAGCACTTCCAGATATCCAGAGAATTAATTTTTCTCCTTGTTTTTTAGTTGGGTCACAGCCCATCCAGCCCTATTTCTATTTAATTTATGACATTCAGCAACACCCTTACAACCTGCCCCTCCTGACACCTGCACAAGGGCTGTACTGGGGAGCCCACTCCAAACAAACACCACACCTGTGACCTGGGGGTGCTGGTGACAGCAGCTGAACATGAGCCAGCTGTGCCCAGGTGGCCAAGGAGGCCAATGGCACCTGGTCTGTGCCAGCAATAGTGTGGCAGCAGGACCAGGGCAGTGACCATCCCTCTGTGCTGGGCACTGCTGAGG
>VZRF01003101.1:199193-211169 GCA_013396875.1 Vireo altiloquus
GCCGTGGTTCAGCTGACACGGCGGTGCTCGGTCACAGGCCGCACTCTGTGATCTCAGAGCTCTCTCCCGACCCAAATGACGCTGTGACTCCGTAATTCCGTGTCCCCCTCCGCACGGTCCCGCCCCGCNTCGGCATTCGCGTGTGCTGAGCTCCGGCGGCCGCCGAGCGGGGCCCGGGGCGCTTCTCCGTCTGTCTTGTCCGTCCGTGTGTCCGTGCGGCAGCTCCTGCCCTTGGCAGCCCGGTGGGTTCGTCCCCCCAGAGCCTCTCGGGTCCCCCGGGTTTTGTGGTGCCGAGTTCCGCAGGGACCCGTGTCAGTAGATGTGCTTAGGTTGTATCCAGGGAAGAGCAATATGAGAAGGCCTTGGAAAAAAGCTAAACCATCTATCGTTTATTATTTATTAAGAGCATGCAATTAAGGAGTTAGAATAATAGAATTATAGATCATGCTGAGGTCATTAACTGTGTAAAATTCAGAAGTAAAAACTTGACTTCATTTGAGAGGGCTTCAATATGAGTACTTGTCCTCCCCAGAAGGGGAATTTATGGGCTGTGTCTGATTTGGTAGCTGGGGTTCCAATGAACACAACAGTGTGTTAGCCTTGTATCCATCAGGTTCAGCTGGAAGAAATCTCCCATCAGCTGGGTCTGAGGGAATCTGTAGCCTTTGGGTCTGTGTTGTTTGCTGAAAGAGGAATTACATCTCTGGAGTGTCAGTTTGTTCTTAGCAGAACTCAAAAGCCTGGATTTTAATTTCTTGAGAGACTCAAGTTTGGTGTAACATTTGACTGCCTGCAAGTCACAGAACCCTAGAATCACAGAGTGATTTGAATTGGAAGGGACCTTGAAGCTCATCTCATTGCAGGCCCCTGCCATGGACAGGGATACCTTTCACCAGCCCAGGTTGCTCCAAGCCCTGTCCAGCCTGGCCTTGAAAACTTCCAGGGATGGGACAGCCACAAATCCCATTCCATTGTTGAAGTGTTGTTCACGTGCTTGTTACACCATAACTTCTTATATTCACTAGGATACTTATGTACTCTGAATATTAAGATGGATTTATTATTGCAAATTCACTGTTTTCTAGCTGAATCTCAGTGGTGACTGAGTCCCAGAGGATTGCTGAAAAATGGGAACCTAAAGGGAGTTATGAGGAATATTGGTACAGCCCACATGTAGGGCTGGATTTAGCAGTATCTGGTCTTGTGGTTGTGATGCTGATGAGTAAGAAGTAGAGAATATTAGCATGAAATTTTAGGTCAGTTACAGAAAGGGAATTTCTGTTGAGGGTTCTTACAGGGATCTTGCTTTGAGTAGATAACTGAGTTTTGAACAAGAAGATGTTTGGGAACAACAAGAGGATACTGGGGCAGGGGAGCACAGCCCAATACAATGTGAAATTATGTGTCATATGTCAGATAAGGACATAATAAGGACTGTTAGATAAGGAATGCCAGTCATAGCTAGAAGTAATCTATGTCCTTGAGTCTTAAGATCAGAATTAGAATCACAGAATGCTTTGGCTTGGAAGGAACCTTAAAGGTCACCTTGTTCCAACCCCCTTGCCATGGGCAGGGACACCTTCCATGAGACCAGGCTGCTCAGAGCCCTATCCAACCTGGCTTTGAGCACTTCAAGGGATGGGGCATCCACAGCTTCTCTGGACCTGTTCCAGGGCCTCACCACCCCCACAGTAAATAATTTCTTCCTAATATCTAATCTAGCCCTGCCTTCTGTCAGTTTGAAGCCATTCCCCCTTGTTCTGTCACTGCTATTGCCCCTTGTCCTTGCCCGCTTTTCTAAAATATATCTTAGAGTATATAAATACATAAGGAATATTGTAGCCTCTCATTTTTAAGTTATGACTTTGACAACTTCTGTCTCTGCTCAACAGATGCCATGTTGACTCAGAAGAGGGGACAGATACCTTCCAGAATAGCCATGAGCAGTTACTGGAAAGTCGTGGGAATTTTCTTACTCTGTCTTCGAAGTGCACTGTCTCACCAGCCAGCCCAGCCCAGAGTGCTGCTGGTGTCCTTTGATGGCTTTCGGTGGGATTACATCTACAGAGTGTCCACTCCCAATTTTCACTATGCCATGAAGAACGGGGTGCACGTCAGGCAGGTCACAAACGTGTTCATAACGAAGACATATCCTAACCACTACACCCTGGTCACTGGGCTCTACGCAGAGAGCCACGGCATCGTCGCTAACGAGATGTACGATCCCGTCCTGAACGAAACCTTCTCCCTGAACAAAATGAACACCCACAACTCCAAGTTCTGGGAAGAGGCCAGCCCAATATGGGTGACGAACCAGAGGGAAGGACACAAATCTGGTGCTGCTATGTGGCCTGGAACAGACGTGAAGATACATGGAGTCTTGCCTACACATTACATGCCCTACAACGAATCTGTTCCCTTTGAAGACAGGGTGGCGAAGCTCATTGACTGGTTTACATCAGAAGAACCCATAAACTTTGGTCTCCTGTACTGGGAACAGCCTGATGAGATGGGCCACTTTCTGGGCCCTGAAAACCCACTTATGGGAGCGATAATCAGTGACATTGACAGAAAACTGGGATATCTCATTTCTGAACTGAAGAAAGCGAAGCTGTGGGATGTGATAAATGTCATAGTCACAAGTGATCACGGAATGTCACAGTCATCCTTGGAAAGGCTCATTGAGCTTGATCAGTACGTGAGCAGAGAGCTCTATAATGTCATCGACCACTCCCCTGCAGTAGCTATTTTGCCAAAAGAAGGTAGGAGCTACAGAAATAACATTCCCTAAGGAGATACTTGAGTATCCAAACTTTGTAGACTGAGTTGATGGTAGCAGCACTGAGGCAGTAGGACATCAGCCTTGAACAAGGAGTACTTGCAGGATCCCTTTGTTCTTTTTGCAGGCTCTGTCAAAAGCCTGGAGTGACTTTCAGAAAAGAAAAGGGAGCAAATCTGTTTGCTGTTGACTAATATTGCCAAGGATCCTTTAGTCCTTGTGAGAAGTAAGATAATCTAATGGCATTATCAAGGCTGAATGGCGCTCTACATAGATAACACCTGAATGTTACCTATCTTGCCTTTCATCAAGACGCTGAAACCATAGTGGAAGAATTATATTTCTAACTCAAACAGTAAACTGAGAACAGATGGGAATCTTTGATAAAAACAAAGCCTGTGTTGGCTATTTGATTAGCTGCCAGCTATTGTAGTTCACTTGAGTTTTTTCCCCTTCATGCTGAACAGCCAGCCAGTTACGTTCATACCATTTTTATTGTGATAAAGATGAGCAAGAATAATATTGGAATTGAAATCTGAAATCTGGTTACAGTCACTGAATGGTTGCTGAGGTGTCGGGTGTATGTTTAGTGTCACTAAGCATCTGCTCTTTATTTTGATGATCAAATGCTGTGAACTACTTGGTGCAAATGTGTTAACCTGGAAAATAACACCTCTTCCCACACCAAAAAAAAAGGGCTAATTTGAGCTTTAAGGTGGCCTTCTGGAAAGGTGTTTTTTAAGAATTCTGTAATATTTGCATCACTAATGGATAGATAGCACTCTAGTTAATGCCAAAGCAGGGAAGGTATTTTGGCTAATTAAGTGACCTTTAAGTGGATGAACAAATGTGTCTTGTCATTTTTAATTTGAAGAATACTCCAGACTCAAATATGAGTATGCCCAAACAGAGGTCTCTGCAGTCTGATCACAGGCAGCCCCTGTAGCTGGGTGCTGTTTCTCTCTGTGCTGATAGAAGAGCCAAGTTTGGGAGCTTCATCCCCATAGAGGCAAACATTACTGACCAGGATGTTCTCATTAGCAAATAAAGAAGCTGTAAAAGTAAACTTCAGTGCTGAAATGTCCCTAATGCATCAAACGAGAACTTTTAGATGTGTAACTTGATTCTCCAGTCTGCTAAATGCTGAAAAGAAACAGTATCTCTGCTGCAATTAGATGACAGAATAGTAAAAAAGCCATTTCAGTGGATTTCAGAAACAGCTTGGATTTGATTTTGTCTAGAGATTCAGATATTTATTACACTACCAATAAACAAGAATTAGTTTTGAGCACAGCTAAAATTCTGTCCTTCAGTGGTACCAGATGTGATTTTTATGCTAAAACAATCAGTTTTAGATATAAATCAGTTTAGGTATAAACTAATATATGCTTAAGTACATAACACTGATTCTTCACCTGTTATTCCATTTGTCTTTCTTAAATCAAGGGAATGGTAAAACTGAGTGAGATAGTGAGAAAAAGTTTGAATGCATAAAAATGCAGCAATTTCTTTTAACTGTTTGGCTGCATATTGCTTCCCCAAGAGATGGATTAAAGCCATTATTTAACCATGCTGATGTATTAGTGTGTGTGGGGAACTAATTAGATGTTCACAAAGAAGATACCTGAACCATAGCTGGTGATGCTGGCATTATTCTTGCATTTAATATAAATACATTAATTCAAATAATTAGCATAAAATCAAGTTTGCTATATTTGGGGTTTCTCTTCCTTGCCATCCCATATAGAAAAGTGGCATAGCAAAATTACCTTTATTACTAATATAGTCCTGGAATTGGCTGCATTAGAGTCTGTCTTCTTGTTGCTGTAACTGTCTCTGTTATCTTCACTTTTGCTGTCTCATCTTGGACCTTTGTTTTGTTTCTTAACTTAGTGATTCTTTTTTTGGTGCCACTTTGAGATAAGAAACATTATACACTGTCAGCATTACCTTGCAAACAGGACAGGGGCTCAGACAGATGTTCCAGGAGCTTTTTTATTATTTCATTCAGGCATCAGCCTCATGTACAAGAGATGGTACACAGCTCACACCTGTGCTGACAACCCAAAATGTCTTGGTTACAGAACATTCTTAAAAGCTTTTCGGCCAATAGCATGCTTCTAAAGTTTACAGACAGCTGTTTTAACCAGTCACTAAAAAGCACACTTACACCTGTTACAGACAATATTCGCTTGTATGTCTTGTAATAACAGTGCACAATATTCCATTATTAAGCTTAAAACTTCAGTATCTTTGCTAAGCCCATTTTCTGCAGCTTCAAGACTTCTCTGAGCCAAACCTAGAAACACTAATCCTTAATGTCCTTGCAGTCTAGATAATTGTATCTTCTTCTACATTCTGGTTTTTGCAGCTGCAGCTGAACCTAAAATCCTTGCTTTATTTCTGAAACCTGTTTTTCTCACTCAGTCTGAAAGCCTTCTCACCTTTTGCATTTCCCACAATACACTAATGTATTTCCTTCAGAATATATACATTAATATATTTTCCTTCAGAATTTCTAGGAACTGAGGGGGAAAAGGAAGATGGTTTCTTCAGAAAAATTGGCCACTTTCTCCCAAACTTTTTTCCATGAGATCCATTCAGAACTCCCTGGATGCTGGAAATGGCAGGCTGGAAGGGGCTGCAGATGCACTCTGTGCATTCAGCTGCACATGTCACACAAATACTTACCTGAGTCACGGGGCTGAGGGATTTGGTGTGTCACAGGAGTCTATTGTGTGCACTGCAGAGCCCTCAATAGAAATCTGGCCTTAAGTGGAGGAGGGGAGTGAAGAAATTTGCTCAGATGTCAGTTCCTGAACTTTTGTGTTCCTGGCTCTCTGTTCTGGTTCCTCCTTTCTGTGCACTGGTGTTCCAGCCAGCTTGTCCAACTGGTTGTGGCTCTTCAGTGCCTTTACTGAAAAGGCAAGCTCAGAAACTGGAAATAAGCAAATAAAGAATTGGGGGTGGAAAATGCCTGTTTATTCAGTGTTAGTAGAGCTCTTGAGGGTTTGTGCTTACTGTGACTAGGGAAGGGAAAGGAGCAGGCACTGGGAATACAGAGGAGTAGCTCATGCTGTTGGCTGTTACTGAATAATAAAGGAAAGCAACAAACAAACTGCTTTAAAATAGATGAAAAGTGTCACTTGTTGTCACAGCCAAGTGGCTGACAGAATTTGGCCTGAATGCAGCCATTACCTCACAAACAGGTTTAGGAGCTGTCTTCTTGCTTTACGGAGCTAGGAGGGTTTGTTTCCTTTTCCAGCAGACAACTGAATGCTTGTTAAGTCATCCCTGTGAGCAGCTTGCATTCTGATAAGGGTGAAATGAGAGGCTTTTCTGAAACAGCAAGGCACTTCTTGCTTGGGAATAGGCTGTGAACTGTGGTGCTGAGGGGGATCTTACCGTGACTGAGGCTTTGGATTTCTCACAGTAACTTCTGTGCACACTCTGTTGTCTCTTACACTTCTGGGAAAGTGCATTTTGCCCTCTTCTTTCAGCTGTATTTTAACTACTGATGAGTTCAGTAAACACACTGGTATGTTTAATTTTTGTCTTTTGTCTCTTTTGTTTGTTTGAAGGAAAACTGGATGAAGTATATGAAGCTTTGGCCAATGCTCATCCCAACATGACTGTATATAAAAAGGAGCAGATTCCAGATAGATTTCATTACAAACACAACAGTAAAATTCAGCCCATCTTAGCAGTGGCTGATAAAGGATGGGAAATTGTACATAATAAGACTGATGGTTTTCTATGTAAGTATTATGTCTTTATAGTGTTTTGTAGTATCTTCCAAGGCAGAGACCTTATGTGGTACTTTGCCTCCTAATATCAACCAATGTTCTTTTTTCTTTTTTTTTTTTTTTAAGGCTGGGAGGGAAAACTAAAGTGTGTAAAACTTATAATTTTTTCCCCTGATGGGATGGGAAGCACCCTTCTGTTTGGGGAGAGGGATCTGCAGTCACTGTTTCTTTAAACGTTAAACTTACTCAGATAAGATCAATCACGTGTTTTAGTGGTCCCATACTTGAGGTCTTTCAGGATGTAGCACACCAACNTAATATCAACCAATTTTTTTTTTTTTTTTTTTTTCTTTTAAGGCTGGGAGGGAAAACTAAAGTGTGTAAAATTTATAATTTTTTCCCCTGATGGGATGGGAAGCACCCTTCTGTTTGGGGAGAGGGATCTGCAGTTACTGTTTCTTTAAACGTTAAACTTACTCAGATAAGATCAATCACGTGTTTTAGTGGTCCCATACTTGAGGTCTTTCAGGATGTAGCACACCAACAAGCACTTCCTGAGTGATTAAAAAAGAAAGTTGTAGCTGAATGTATTGAGTAGAGGGTGAATAGGGTTGTCTTATCATGTTTTAGTTTTTTACTGGAGAAGGGTTGTGTTGTGTTGGAAATACATTTTCTGAAAGAAAAGAACATTTTCTGGAAGTCCTCAGCTTGTGTGGGTGCCACACTTGAGTAACCTCGTTCTATTGCTACAAAGAGTTTTGGATATTGTGTTACTTTGCCTTGGAGGGAAAAAATGCATTCTAGGTAATTTGGAGGAATAAAACCCTGAACACTTTAAAGTTCCTCACCTTGCAGTTTTGAAATTTATTATAGGTAGCATGGAGACAGTGAACTGTAACTTCTTGGTTGCCTAAAATACAGGTGTCATGTGGTCAGTTCTTACTTTTCTAATTGAGAACCTTTTGACCTTTGCTGCTGGTTATGAGCCTAAAGAGCATTACCAGCAAGACATAACAAGTTTTTCAATAGCTGCTGAGAACAGCTACTTGAGCCTGTGTGTTTGTCACGTTCCCAGTTTTTAACGCCCCTGTCAGGAATGGGCACTGGACACCCACCAGTGAGTTCTTTTTCCTTGTTGAGGAGTTGATGGTGCACAAAATTGCACAAAATTGCAAGGTATTTTAAAATGTCTCCTTGGAGTCACACAGACAGTCTGACTTAAAATATATTTTTTTATTTTCTCGAAGAGATCTGGACCAGTTGCAAAGGTGGAGTTTTTCCTTGAGAAAAATCACGGAAGCTTGGGTGTACACAGTGTGCCATTGACAATGCTGTTACTGCCATGTGAGCTCACAGTTCTTTCCCCTCTTTGCCAAATATTGCTCTCCATTGTGGTTTTTTTTTAGGTATTTTCTCTTTGTAGCTCTGAGACTTGGTATTTGCTAGGAGACATTTGTGCTGTCAATCAAAACAATTCTTCTAAACCTCTCTAAGGAGAACCAATGGTTGTGCCTTTTCTGCATTCTGCTAATTCTAGGATAAGGTTCAATGCTTGTTTTACAACTTCAGGATACTGACCTTTATCTATCTTCTATTTCTAGTTGGTAATCACGGATATGACAACACTGTACCAGAAATGCATCCCATATTTTTGGCAGTTGGGCCTGCTTTCAGAAAGAATGCCACCAAAGAATTCATGAATGCGACAGACTTGTACCCCTTACTGTGCCATCTTCTTGGCATCAGCCCACTGCCCAACAATGGTTCCTTCAATGCTGTGAAGGATATACTTGCTGAAGAAGTTCCTGGAGCCCGTGGAGCAGACACCTACTCCACTGTTGTAGGAGTCTTCCTGGGCAGCTTGCTTGTTTTGGTTTTTACTGCAGTTTTTGTTAAGCATTTTGTCCTCGCCCAAGCAAATTCCATGCAAATCCGACACACTGAAGCTGCCCAGCCACTGCTGCAAGATTAACAACACCTGGGATTATTCCCTCTTTGAGGCTTAAAATAAGCCTGTACAAAGAAAATAAACAATGGAGGTGGATCAGCATAAATATGTGGAGTGAAAGGAGATGGCTGCTGATCCATTGGTACTCTGGGGCGTGTACACACCAGGTGTGCAGAGAGAGAGCATGTTCCTGTTTCACCCTGCAGCCACTTCATCTTCCAGGGGCTGAAGATATTCTAGGTAAACCTGGAAAGCTCTGTGTGTGTGTAGAACTGTAGTGACAATAGACCTCAAACACCTTATTATGGCTATTTTTAGGGAAATAACATCAACTGGGCTGCATTTCACAGACTATTAAATGGTGATTTCATTTCTCACCCCCTTTTTTTTTTTCTTTTATGCTTTGAGAAGCTTTTTGAGTCTCTTTGATTCTAACAAGTCACTGAATGGTACAAAACCTCTTTTTTTTTTTTTTGTTTTTTCTTCCCTGTCCAAGGAAGCTTTTGCATGGATCACCATTACAGATAACTTGGTGGGTTAAATCCTGCAGAAAAGAACATTATTATTCATCTAGGTCATGCAGTGCTAGGTGTCTTAAGTTTAGAGTTACATATATTTCTTCAAACTACTGTGTCAATTGTAGCCCCAAAATATGAATCTAAGTGGTATTGCCTTTAGCAATCAGCATTAAACTGCTTGGTTCTTAATGTTTTAAAAATTTATTTAGGTAAACGTAAGTTTTTACCACTTTAGGTATGATTTTTGGTAGATGTAGGTCTTTACTTTTTCCTGTACACTGCACTAAATCTAGGAGTTCCATGCAGCTGGCAGGATAAAGATATGTACAAGCACTACACCTGTATATCCAAATGGAGTCTTTTCTAATTCTAAGGGAGGTAAGTTAAGGAACATGGATGCTCAAGCTGGTTCCAGAGTGCTGTTAGGCTTGTCCCTGGGTGTGCATCTGGTCTGCTTCTGGAGACTCTGAGTTTGACTTGTGCTTTATCTGCTGTGTCTGGGGGGGCCTTGGAATGGGATGACACATGCAGTATAAGAGGCAGCTGCATAAATCTTAAGCCATATTTGTTCTTAAGTCTGAAAAGCACACTTTAATAATAATAAAAAAGGTGTAAGACTGGAGTTTTTTTTTCCAGAGGAAAGCCTCTGTTAGGGAAAAATATTAATTCTGAGTCAACAAAGGTACATATTATTCTCATTCTTTGATGTGTAGCAATAAATCTTCTTGCTAGTGTAGTTGTGGGGGTTTTTGTGAGCTCACTTAAATGGTGAGAAGCTGCTGACTACGGTTTGTATGAAAAATGTATTCTGAAATGAGAAAAGTTGTCTATTGTCAGACTTTTCCCCTTCTCCCTGGGTGAGATGATAGTATTTCTCAGCACTTTGTTTCTGAGTACAATGCCTCACAGAGAAAGAAAGTTTCAAAATTCATGCAGAAGTAGCAGACTGAGTATTTTTAAGTGCAATTTATGGCTGTATCCACAGCCCCCTGCAGAGGGCAAGGATGGGAACACCTCGGCTTTGGATGTGCTCTGCCAAACCAAGGCCGTGACTGACAGTCAGTACTGCAAGGGGAGGGCTGAGGTACAGAATTCATTTTGCTGGGCTAAATTTCAGATTTAACGAAGATCTGTTGGGTTCCTCGGTGATGGCAGGGGCACTTGCTTAGCACCAAGCTGTCGTGCAGACAGATGTGGACATTTCCAGAGGCCACATCTGGGAGCGGCAAATGCTTCAGAGGGAAAACAATGAAATAGCCCAAGTTAAGGGATATGCTGAAAGTTCAGCTGTAGTAGTAGCTTTAGGAAGGCAGGAAAAATGCAGGTCTGTTGGAAGACAGCCCTTAATTTGGGGGATGTATATGAAATCCTGTTATCTGCAGCTGTTACTGTGCTGTGAACTTCCTTGTTTTCCTGCATTGCCATTTTCCTAAGAAAACACTGAAGGAAAAGATCTGTGAGGCTGATTCTTAATGGAGCTGGCCATTAGCTGTGCCTGAAGCTGAATTTGCTGGCACAGGTAAAGCTGACTGGTGCAGGGGCTCCAGCTGAACCACAACAGCAGTTCTGTGTTCACAGCAGTTTTCAGAGACTGGGGAAGTCTGAGCAGAAAATCCAAACCTCTGAGTTGTTACTAATCCCTTCCCTACCCACCTTACAAAAAGTGGATGGCACACAGCAAACTGATGCAACTGACACCTTTTCTTGCTTATTTGCAGCTTAAAAATGAATTGTAGCACAAACTTAGTGTGTGTTTAAAGGAAGACCTGCAGGCTTTGATAAGGCAATAACAGTGACAATTGTCATAACAATGCCATAGCCCTCACCTGTAGCTTCTGCACTTTGGAACATGTTGCTTCAGTGGAACTTCTTCTTATTGCAGTAATTTCATAGCAGTGATCATGGCAGATGGAAAAATAACTGGGTTGTAATCTCCGAGCTTTTCCTTAAGCTCCACTTTAATTGTGGCAAGTGTGGTTCTATCATCAGCCAAAGTCACCCTTGGTTTTAAGGAGAGGGCAAAGTTTGTCAGTGTTGTTCAGTCATCTGTCTGGGACTTAGACTTACCTGCCAAAATATGCAACAAGGGAAGAGCAGGAGGTTTCCCCCAACAAAGGGTTTGGGAACAATAATACTCAGAATAGGCTGAGGACACGAACGTGAGAATTGTTGATATAATTGTTCTGTATTGCACTGTGAAGCCCTTCTTTGAGGAGGGGAAAATAAAACTTTGTAAAAAAATGAAGAGAATCTTGTAGCATTTGGGTATTTCAGTTTAGGATCAAACATTTCCTTTATTCTTAGGTGCATTTGCAGGTATCTCTTGGGTAGTTCCTTGTTAGGACATTTGCCCAACTGTTTTAAGTTGTTGGGTGTGAGCTTAATGAAATTGAAAGCACAGATAATGCCACTGGAGAAAAACAGACTTTTTCTCTGATGTGACATTTTTCAGAGACTTTTTTGGGTGGGATTTGGTTTCTGTGTATATGATACTTTCTATGATGTACAAACAAGTTTATTGGAAAGCGAATCTGAGCACACTGTGTCCTGCTTGTAACTTAAGCTTGGAAACCAAGAATGATGCATGATGTGTGTCATTGCTGACTGTGGAGCATACAGATGTCAAATGTTTTCTTTGTTTCTTCTTGTTTGGAAATGCTGAAGTTAAAATACATCTTTGCTATAATGCTGTCAAGCATGGATGGAGTGGTGGCTTCATTTAAAACGCTTCTGGAAAACAAACTTGACCTGGCGGGAAGATGACTGGGGGAGAATGGTCTCAACTTGTATGCATCCCAGATATTCCTTGGACTCTGCATAGTGTATGCCTTTGTTAAAAATAACTGGAAGTGTGATAGAACTTATGAATTTTAGGTCACAGTTCTTACATAACAGACTTCTTGTTTCCCACCTTGCTGCCATATATGGAAAAAAACAGCCATCAGTTACCAATAGTGGCAATCCAGTTTCTTTTACTAAAAAAAA